>CAVNYN010226346.1:0-37707 GCA_963692815.1 Nyctanthes arbor-tristis
CATTAATAATTAAGAATTTTAAAAAATAAAATTAAAAAGAAAATAACTACCCCTCTATGTAGTCTTCTCTTTATACGATATCAAGTTTTTAATTTTTTTAGCACATGTGATAATCTAATTTCTCAAATCTTTATAATAAGTTAAATTATTTTAAATTATTCTTCCCGTGCATCACACGAGTGAAAAACTAGATTGAGTTAATTGCTTTCAATTTACTGTACATTATATTTATTTTAAGATGATGCCAATAGAAACGAAAATTTATTTTTACTTATTATTTATCATAATTTATTAAAACTAAATATTGATATTTACGTAGATACTTTGATAAGATGTCTAACCGTGCAATGCACGGGTGAAAATCTAGTATGAATTAATGGAAAAAATATCTCATATGCTTTTACCTTTTGGTCGGCTAATTACTTATAAGATCATATAAGAATTTACAAGTATTGTATGGATCTCTAAATTTAAATCCCGTAAAAAGAAAAATTTAAATGTTAAGTAGCCTTTTTCTTTTCTATCTTATTTATTTTAATTTAATTTTCCTCAAGTTTATTATTATTTTTTGAAATCTCTAGGAGTAGAAATATTCAAACTATGTCATGAAAAAAAAAATTATAACCTTGCCTTAATTAACAAAAGATTCATGTCTTTTTTTAAAATGGACCGGTACTTTTGTGTTAATTCTTCATTTCAACAAAAATCACAAGTTTTTGCCAATGGGGTTTTACTAAGAATTATAAAATTATTCTAAATTTACCAATATCATCATAATATAACAACAACAATAATAATCTTGCACCAAGACTTGTATAGTCCAGTGACATTCTAGTTAGTTTCGCACACCCTTGATCAATGATTCAAATGCACATCTCTACTATCTCTCTTGTAATATCAAAAAAACAATAATAATCTCGCATGACCTCATTCACTGACAATTTTTTTTTTTTGGCATAGATTGAATATTATATAATATGATTTTTCTAAAATTAGAGCAAGGAAGGTGAAAAAAAAACTAAGTATTATTGTGATAATACATTCTTTTTTTTTTGGATATTGAATATTTATTTTGTACAAATTGAATGTGATATGACTATTTAATAGAGTGATAAGAAAAAAAGGTTTCCTCGGTTTATAATTATAAATTTTTATTTAGTATCTAGGTTTAAAAGAATTTCATAAAATCTATAAGAATACAAGTGTAAGCGGTCGTATTATGGCAAGCAAATTTTATGTGTATTATTATGTCTAGAATTCATAGAAATCGATAAAAATCCAAAGTGTAATGAAATCTCAGAATCCATATGCAATTTAGGACATTGGATTTAATAGAAATACGATGTCAAAATTTTATGGATTCTATGGTCACTTTATTACGATCATTATCACTTTATTAAAGAGATACTTTCATTGTTAGATATGATACTTACGTACATTTAGAACTAAAATAATACTTACTTCCTTATGTACAACATTCAGAAAAGTGTAAGATAAGAATTATGAGCCCGATGGCCTCTTGATTTAAAGTTGAAAGCTACTTTTGAACATATTTATTTGGGTTACTCTGTAAGAGAGCTTTTTGTTGTTGCTTTAGTGTTTTCCACCTTTGCATTGACTTATTATATACTAAAAAAATATTATCAGTTCCTATGATTTTCATGGAACAACACCTTTATTTAAAGACAAGTCTTCCATTTCCACCTTGTATTTATTTGAACCTTGCACATTAAGTGGACTCTAAAAGAAACCAAAGATGAATAATTTAGTGCGGGCATATGTTTCTGCTGAGTTTGTTCTTCTTCTTTATGGCTTTGGCTTGTCATTCTCAACTGGTGATGTCAATGCACAGAGAAAATGAGACCGACCGACAAGCACTGCTTGAGTTCAAGGCCGGAATCAGCAATGACCACTTGGAGTCCTAAGATCATGGAATAGCTCAATTCATTTTTGCCACTGGCAAGGGGTGGCATGTGGGCATGGGTACCAAAGGGCAGTAACATTGAACTTGGGAAGCCAAGGGCTAGCCGGATAAATAACACCATACATTGGAAATTTGAGCTTTCTTAGAAAACTGTGTGTTGACAACAATACCCTTATGCATGAAATTCCTCAAGAACTTGGTTAATTAAGAAGGCTACGCCACTTATGGCTTTACAACAACACGTTTACTGGAGAAATACCTACCAACATATCTGCTTGTTCAAATCTTATAGGTATTGATCTTTCTAACAAGTTACATGGGAAAATTCCTATTGAGTTTGGGTTTTTGCCAAAAGTTTTATATCTTTATTTCGAAGACAACAGTCTAATAGGAAGCATCCCTTTCTCTTTTGGGAACTTGTCATCAATGGTGGAGCTCTTCTTAGCTGAAAACAACCTAAGTGGTATGCTACCAGATTCACTTGGACAACTCAAGAATCGGCATACTCTAGCAATAGATACTAATAGCCTTTCTGGCATGTTGTTTCCGGTAATCCAGAACATGTCTGCTTTGAAAGTCATTGAGGTATCTAGTAATCAACTAGAAGGGAGTCTTCCCTCGAATCTTCCATATCTGAGTTTCTTGAACATTGTGGACAACCAGTGCACGGGATCACTTCCATCGTCATTCGTCAGTGTCCCATATGTCAAGTTTAGAGAACTTGTTGATGGACGCAAACTTTCTTACTGCGAAAATTCCTAATCTTCATGCTCTGGAGTGGCTAAGCTGGTTGACTGCTGCCGCAAACCTTTTTGGAAACGGAGTAGCTGATGACTTGAGTTTCATTTCTGATTTGATTAACGCTAACAATTTAGAAGTACTGAGTATGGGTTTTGCAGGTGTTTTGCCTAAATCCCCCGGAAATCTTTCAACCATTCTTGTTTATTTGTATCTAGACAACAATCATATATCCGGAATCTTGCCAGAGGAGATTGCAAATCTATTTAACTTGGAAGATCTGAGATTATGGAACAACAGGCTCAAAGGTAACATCCCCGCCACAGTTGGAAAAATTCAGAAATTGTCAGTTCTAGAATTTGAGCACAACAGATTCAGTGGTAATATTCCTTCTTCTTTGGGTAATTTACGCATGATAATCCTGCTTGATTTGAGTAGAAATAATGTTCAAGGAAGAATTCCTTCAAGTCTCGGAAATTGCCAAAATTTGATAAGATTGGATCTTTCAGACAACAATCTCAGTGGAGCAATACCTACCAAATTTTCACTATCTCATCCTTGTCTCCATATTTAGATCTCCATTCCACTCTTTTCACTGGTTCCCATCCAACTGAGGTTGGAAATCTGATTAATCTGGGTAAATTGTATGTTTCCTACAACATGTTGTCGGGTGGGATTCCCAGTTCTCTTAGTCGTTGTGTTCGATTAGAGGCCTTACATATGGACGGGAACTTCTTTAACAGAATAATTTCTAATGCTTTGAGTTCTTTGAGAGGACTTCAAGATTTAGATCTTTCACATAATAGCTTATCAGGTGAAATTCCAGAGTTTTTTGGTGACTTCAGTTTGCTGAGTTTAAACTTATCTTTCAATGATTTCAATGGTTTGTTACCAGAAAAAGGCATTTTCAAGAATGTTAGTGCAATCTCAGTAACCGGGAACTCAAAACTTTGTGGGGGTATTCCTGATCTGCAACTTCCCAAATGCTACTTAAAAAGGTCTAGGAAGCATGGTTTCAATCATGTCACTAAACTTGTCATCTCGGAGTTAATTACAGCTTTTGGTGTTTTGTTTCTTTTCTGCTTTAGAAGAAAGGCCAATAGGGTTCCATCTGCTACAGAGTCAGTAGAAAATTTGCTTTTAGATGTAACTTATCACAGTCTTCTTCAAGCGACAGGTGGTTGCTTTGCGGCTAATTTAATTGGTTGTGGTAGCTTTGGATCAGTATTTAAAGGAATTCTTGATTTAGATGGAACTGTTGTCACAGTGAAGGTACTTAATCTTTTGCACCATGGGGCTTTGCGGAGTTCCATGGCCGAGTGTGAGGCACTAAGCAACAATAGGCATCGAAACCTCGTCAAGTTATTAAGTGCATGCTCTGGTATGGACTACAAAGGTAATGATTTCAAGGCATTGGTTTATGAATATATGGGCAATGGCAGTTTGGAAGATTGGCTGCATCCAGTTGAACAGCAAGAAGTTGATGTGAATTTGGAACGGAGAAATTTAAGCTTCGTTCAAAGACTTAGCATTGCTACAGATGTTGCCAATGCATTGGATTATCTTCACAACCATTGCAAAATGCCTATCATCCATTGTGATCTCAAGCCTGGTAATGTTCTTTTAGGCGAGGACTTTGTTGGACATGTGGGCAACTTTGGTTTAGCATGAATCTTTTTGGAAGATGGACAACCTAGTACAAACACAACAAGCTCACTTGGTGTAAGAGGTATAGTTGGCTATACTCCACCTGGTAGTAAATTAGCTATCACAAGTATTTTCTTGTTTCTGAGTCTTTCTCAATTCCGATCTATTTGAAATCTCAAATCAATTTCGTCATCTGCTGAGTACAGAGTACGGAATGGGAAGTGGGGTATCAACACATGGGGATGTGTGCAGTTTTGGCATTCTTTTGCTAGAAATGTCCACAGGTAAAAGGCCTACGGATGACATATTTCAAGACCGTCTTGACGTCCGTACTTTTGTAGCAGATTCATTGCCTAATCAACTTGAAGATATTGTAGATCAAGTAATCCTCCAGGAAATCAAAGGAACAAAAGCAGGAAGACGTTCTAAGGGAACATCGATATTTCGGGGTTGCTTGACTATGGTACTTGAAATTGGACTGAGCTGTTCTATTGAATCTGCTAGAGATCGAATGAGTGCTGCCGGCATTGTTTCTAAGTTGCATTTTGTCAAGAATATCATCCTTAAAACATAAGCACTTATATAGTCATATTTGTTGGAAGTTATAAATTTCTATCTGCAAATACTGGCTTGATTCACTTGTACCAATGTTACTGAACTTCACTTTGGATTGTGAAATTTCCGGTTTATGTAGCAAGAAATGTCAGCAAATGGCACTAATAAATGGGACTAATTGCAGCAATTGCCACTGTACTTGTCAAATATATGTTGTTATAAAGTTCTCTCTACAAATCTGAACCCCCACTAAGTAAGGCGGACGCCTAAAAACAACGCTACAATCTAGTTGGTGTTTTGATTATTAAAAAAAAAAAAAAGGAAAAGTTCTCTCTACAAATCAAGACTTTGTCTGAGCGTTGATCTTTGAGTTTACTTGTACATGGCTGGTATGCTGTCGGGTACTTGTGGAAACTTTTTTTGTACTAATAATTGAGAACTTAAATTCAGCTATCGACCTATGCAGTACTAAACCAGAGATAGGTGAAGCAGAATCCATGGCTTTGTTAATGAGTCGAGCAAGGTGTTTCTGTTGAGGAGTCCGAGACTGATTGTTAGCAAGTGATCTCACCTTAAAGTTAGATTTTGAGTTCCATCCAAGTGGTGTAGTTCTTCGAAAGATCTGTGAAGTTTAATCTTCTCGTTGAGGCTTCATCTGTTGTATCCTCCATGTTTTATGAATCTAAGGTGAAAATGCAGTACACAAGTCATCAACAAAGCTTATAACAACATTAGATGAGAATAAAGCAGAGCGCGTTAAAATTTTACCTCCAGCAGAATCCAATTTTTATTCAAGTTATTCAACAGTATCACATGCAATTCAAGATATTCATAAGAGTACATAAGAGCAGGAATTGATTTTTTCAGGTTTTTCCAGGAAAAAGTTGAAACTACATTTAAAAGGATTTTACCGCGAAATTTCAGTTCTATTTTCATTTACCAATCAAAAGCATAGTTGAAATTTTTTTCATGGAAAATATCTTCGATTAAACGAGCAGTTGCTACAAGATGAAAGTTGATTTATTGAAAGAAGAAGAAAGCACAAGATTCAACTCCAAGTACTTTCAAAGAAAAAAGAAAACTCCACATAGAATTCGAAGGTAAACTTGTATATTACATGACAGTGAAAAACTTGAAAATCTTAAGCGAATTTCCTACAGGATCAAAAGAAGAAGAACAAACTAATGGTGTTCAACCTTATAAAGTTTCCTTTTAATTTGATGATGATTCTGGGGTAGAACCCACTTGCCCTTAACCCAGTCTTGGTGAAGTCTCAGCCTCCTGAAATCATAAACAAATTCATCCTTGGAAGATTGTTCAAAATAAACCACATACTTATCCCCAATTCTCCCCGTAATCTTGCCGACCCACCATCCGTCATTGTCGAAAGCATCAACCAGATCGTAAAGCTTGAACTCAGTCACCAGAACCTCCGGCGGCGGAGGGCGGACCTCGGCGGCGGAGACAACCTCCGTCAGCGGTTCAGACAAATCATCCGTCAACAGAGTATGGTACTCTACCATGTAAACCTTCCTTACCTGCCCAATCACGCGTACAGTTGCTTCGTAATAAGAACCCAGGAAGCCATCTTCATTGCTGGCCACTTCTACGTGATCGTCCCTTCGAAAATTCATCACTTTTCCTTCTGAAATTGGGAAGGAAGTTCTGTGTTTTTTTCTAGACTGAGAGAACTTTGAGATCTTCCTGAAGTTTTTGAACAGAATTGGCTTTGAAATTGTGAATACGAAAGCGCCCCTCAACGGGAATTTATACAGGGGTTTTGTGCGTGTTGCCATGTTGGGTTCGGATTGGAAAACGGTAACCTGGACTTCAATATGTTTGTAAATAATCTTTTTTCTTTTCCTTCTAGGAGTAGAAGAGCATCTATACAAAAATGCTATTTGTACACATTATTTGTACACGACTTGTACAATCCTATTAAAATATTGAGAAAACAAAGAAGTACCTGTCCCACATTTCAAAAGAGGCAAAATATCGTAGAGAGAGAGAGAGAGAGAGAGGCCAGTTTTTTAGAATAATGAAACACAAACCCATCCACCCGCCCACGAAATCCACCCATCTCGCCGCCTTCGAAATCGATCCTCCTACTTTTTCTCCCCAGTTCCAAAATCAATTAGGGTTTAGGAGCTCGAAGTTCATCTCTCTCCGAGTGCGATCACAAGCGTCCATGTGCGAAAGTAATTTCATCGGGGGAGGGGGTTGAAAGTTCGTTCAAGAGCCGGAAAAAACCGACGTCGCTACTAATTTCGTCCAGGTCGGGTATGTGGATTCAAGATATATTCTAACCCATATGTTATTTTTCTATTGCGTTTTTATAGTTTTCAATGTGAAATTGGAGTTTTTATATTCTAACCTATATATATGAATTTTGGGCTGGAATTGGACTTTTTTCAAAAAGTTAACGAATGAAGGAATCGCGCCTGGAAATTAAAGGGGCAAGAACTCTTAGTTTGCTGTTGTTTGTTCCTTAAAAAAATAGTCAATTTAGCAAATTTCTGTGGGGCAACTTTACTTTTTATCTGTAAGTGCTAATGGTTGATCCATTTTTCTCTCTTGTTAATTATATTTATCATTGTTCTATGAGAAATTCTGTTAAAGTACACGAGAATGGCAGGATACGATTTTTTGGGGCAGTATCCTTGTTTAATTATTCTTTATATTTTTATTATCATTCGTCTGATCATGTGAAGCTGTGAGTAAAGATCGTGCCTTTTTTTTTTTGTTGCTATTTTCGTTGTGTAATCTTTGTACTGATAATGTACATTCAAGGGCTGATGTTCTAATCACTAATTAGAAAGAACATATGATATATATATATATATATATATATATATATCCTTTCTTGACTGTTTTCTAGACTTCAATCCGGTTAGTGATTAATTTTTTCTTTTGTGCATCATTGATGATAACATGTGGTCAGATGTAATTCTTTGTATGTATGTGTGTGTTCCGGAGGTGTGTGGGTGCATTGTTAAGTAGTATAATTATTTTTTTTTCTTTTGAAATAATTGAGAATTTCAGAACGTGGGGCGAAGTTTTTTTTTTTTTGTTTTTTTGTTTTTTTTTTTTTTCCATCTTTTGTTATATACGTGTCCGGATTGATTTGAGGGGTTAGAATACTTATATGCTGAAAATTTCATATAAATCTAGTTTAGTGAGAGGAGAAAAGCTTCTCAAGTTATTTATTTCAAGAATTGTAGATGGTGGCATATGATTTATTTGTTTAACTAAGGACCTGCTGCACTACGGTATGAAAAAGGTTAGATTTAACGAGGCATATCATGTGACAAGGAATTATTAGGCTACTGCTGCAATTTTAAAGCAAATAGTTGTTTTGTTGGCAATGTGTCCATTTTGGTAATTCAGATTCGAGGTTATTCTTTGTAGATTAACTTTAAATGGACAAGTACGTAGAACGGTAATATTTATTGTTAGTTTGAAAATGAACTTTTCTGACTCTGGACTTTGTCTTGATGTTTGCTATCTTTATGGAAAATGAATTAGCTCCAGTTTTTTTTTAATAACCTTTGGTCAGTAATATGCACTCAATCCCCCCCCCTTTTTGGGCAGAGGCCTATGCTAGGTGCAGCCACGAGAGAAAGCTGTCTGTTGGCAATTTGAGCAGTGGGAAAGTAGACCAAAGACCAAGAGGCACACAAGAAAATGGCATCTATTTGAGGGCATTCTATCTGTTGCTTGTAATTCATTAATTGAGTTATCTTGTAGTAATAGACAAGTCTTCTATTTGAAGAAAATAGATTCATTATTTTACTAGATGCTTGTTGGGAGTAGCATATGTAAATGTTATTTAATCTTACAGAGTTTGTGGTGTATTGGCAATGGTAAATGCATAACTTTATTTATTTCAAGTTGCATGACTACTATTGTCGCAAGACCATAAGTGTTATATATATGACGATGAAGCTAATCTCATGCTAAAAATCAGATGGTAATATGACATTTCTTTTTGACAGTTTGTTAGATGAATGATTGCTACAACATTTGGTATATAGGGGATTGTACAATGTATATAAAATTTATTATACAAATTGATAATATAAGAAATGTTGTGTAACAAAAATTGGGTTATCTCTAGTGAAATGTTAATAGAATCTCCATTATAAACATGTTATACGTAATTTGTATAACGCTTAATAGACACGTCAATGGTAGAAAGTCATAACTAAAAAGCCTAGAGATCAAGACTATAAAATCATAATAAGCACCTATATAGAAATTTCGACATAATCTGCCCCATAACTTAGCAAACATGTAGAACTCACAAAATTCACCTTACATAGAGAAGAGTATACAATATAAATCACAAACACGGCCCGTTCACTAATAGGATACAAACTACTAACGAAGTCAACAAAGGGACAGATGATCATTTTAAAATAATGATAGTGCCCTATCATCATGATAACCACAGTCGTATAAGACATATCGAATGGCCCTTTTTGTAGGACATATCAAATTTTATAAGACATAATCTTTATAAAATTCATATAATGCACTCGGGTTTGAGTACATTCCAACTTTAGGAGCAACATAAACATCATGCCCTTTTATTGTAGGATCAGCCAAAACAAGAGTTTGCTCTAAGACCGCCGTATCACTACTAATCAATTCATCCCCGCTTGTCAATGGAGTAGCCAAGCTCTCGTTACTTTCTAGCAGTATCTCGTAGTCATCTTCTCCAATACCTTCAAGTAGAGGGTTAAATGAAAAATCAATTAGAATTCGTGTGTTAAGCATCCATTGTGAGTTTCTTTAAGAAACAATTTATATAAGTTCTCATAAATAAATAGAAACAAAAATTTACATAGCTCATCATAGACTATAGGCAATAAAAAATTCATGCAGGTTTTTATTTATTTATTTTTTATTTATCTATTTATTAATTTTTTGCCAAAGATAAAATAGTCGTCACGTTATGTAGTAAACTAAAATCAAAACATAAATTAAGATAATATTTATATTTATAGCTAGTGCTTTTGGATACATAATATTATCATACAGAAAATATAACATTTACAAAGACAAAAAATAATGGAGTAAATACATGTAATGATTGATAAACTAGAGAAAATCATAGGGGTCTAGTTCTCTATTTTAAAAAGAAGAAAATATGGTTGCTTTGTGTTAATTAAATTACCAAACTGTCTCTAAGTGCATGGAACATTTTGTTAATTTAATACCAAAACTAGACTTTTCAAAAACACATGAAATGCATGTCCTAAAAGGCTATCTGCATTCAACAAGCATACAAACTGAACAATCACGATTCAAGAAGCATACAAATTTCAGCTGCTGTAGATTGATTACTCTATTTTCTGGTACATTCCTCTTTCATATTTTTAGTAATCTGTGTATAATTTTTTAGCATATTTTACCACTCTCCGGAAACTTTTTTCAGATTCAGTAATATGGTACATTCCTCTTTGATATCCAGTCCAGTATTACATTACTTCGACGGGAAACTCTCATTTTTCAGATTGAAGAATATATAATTGCACATGTTAGGCAACTAATAGTACTAAGTGAGAGAGGATGGAGCTCGGTTCTTACCTTCTTCGAAGGGGGACTCTCCTTCATCGTCGCAATCGTCACTGCTGTCGAAGAATGGAGCTTGCGGTTGTCCGACACCATCCAAAAACCCCGCAACCTGTTCGTATGAATCCTCCGAGTCTCGCCTTTCCATACTCGTTCATCTGTGTTCATAAAGGTGACTTTCCATCGTCAATTTTTGCCTCTTCCGTCAACCCGAGCTGTCGTCACCCCCGGAAATGCCATGGTCAATGCTTAGCCGTTTCTGTGCACCCGTTGAGCGAAACCTAATTTCTCCCCCAATTCGTGATTTCCCCAAATCTGAATGGATTCTGGCTTTTCGCATTTGAAAATTGAATAAATTCTCATTTTAGCATTTTATCGCGATATTTTGTAATCTCATTTATCGCGGTATTTTGGGTTTCCAAAGGAGCCGTAATTTTGCATCTTTCGGTGGCCCACCAACCAATATTTTATTTAAATTGTACAAATTGTGTACAAATAGTGTGAACGAATAGCAAAACTCAGCATTTATATAATGGAGATTGTTAAATTTAACTTTGCCATAAATTTTAAGTTAAAGACTTTACTAACATGTCTGTACATGGCTGTTCGACCTCCATACCTCTCTCCAAAAGCAACCTCAATTTTTATTACAATGAAAGTGTCTCTGCAACGCTAGACGTAAAACACCCTTCCTTTCTTACCACAATTCTGTCACTGCTTCCCTTGCACCATCCCAAATAATGCCTCCTAACCTGACTGTGGAACTGCCGCGTCCGTTGTGGGGAGTAAATTATTATTTCCAAAAACACGATATGCAAATTGTAAATATACTATAAATATAGGGTGTATTTTGTAAATTTCCTTGAAGTATAACCTTTTAATTTTTATATATGTGTGACTTTTTCAACATGTAAGTAATCTCTTAAATGTGAACTTTTTTATTTCTAAATGTGATTTTTTAATTCCTATTCGTGTAAAGAACCATTGTATGTGACTTTAAAAGTAAGGTATGTTACAATTTAATTAAAAAAATTACAAAGTTACATAAAAAAACCACATTTGTGTTTTTTTTATTAAAGAGTTAACATATCAAAAACGTGGCAGTTTATAATAATACTACCCCGTCTAAAAAAGATGGTCCAGTTTTCCTTTTTCATTCATCTCAAAATATCGTTCAGTTTTCCTTTTAAAAAGTAATTCAAATATTAGAGCATATTTAAGAACTCGAGATCATATAGATTTAAAGGTCTTGATTCCGGCTCCAACGTCAACGGACAAAGCACTATTAACAAAAATCCAAAGAAAACATTGCATTTCAATTCAAATATCGAAAATCTCGTATTGATTGATCACGTAACAATATGATCAAGAATTTTTGGTAATCGTTAATTAAGGATTCGAATTGACTAAAATTACGTATTTGAATCAACGAATCAATTCTAATTTATGCATAGAAGATTAGCGGCCTGAAGATCGAATATAAATTAAAATTTTCCTTTTTATATTTTGTAGTAAGTTGTGAAAGAGTGCTTGTAGTTTCATCATTGCAACTTGCAAGTGTTCATATATGCTTACTAAATACGTGTATGACTCATCGATATTTTGCTATCGTGTTCATTTATGATGTAAGTTTTTTGGAAATAATTGCTAGACTTTGTGGCGCATGAGTTCAATTAAATATGATATTTCAATAGTTGGGTATTCTTTTTTTCACATCAGTTATAGTGAATTGAGTAATTTGTGCCAAGTTCTTCTGATATAGAGTGACTTTAACATAACCTTCTAAAGAACTAATTCGCATGAAAAAAAATCTATATATATATATATATATCCATATCTATATCTATATATATATATATATATCTAAATCAAAAGAAGTCTAACCTTATTTTCCCGTCTAAACTGCTGATGTCATTACTGACATCATTTTTCTTTTTTTTTTTTTCTATTTATTTTTTTCCCTTGCCAATGCGCTTTTACCTTTCACTTTTTCAATCATTTCCAATCTCCGTCTTAGTATTTATTCAATTTATCTTTATACCAAACTCTTTGAATTTAACAAACCGTATGTTCTTTAGTCTCCAAAATCAAGCTGTCGAGGTACAAATTTGAACAAATAACATTTTGAATGAACCATTTTCCTTGACTGTCAAGTAGTTAATTATGCTCTTCCCTTCCCTTTCAACTTCGAGTCCTTGCTTTACATCTCCTCTATTGATTTTTTTAATCTCTTTTTGAGTTTGGTAAATCAAAAATTGTTTAAAGTTATAGATATGTAGCATTAAATTAAAGGGTGAAATTTCATCTGTCCTTTTTTTATTTATGGCATATGTATGCTGAATTCTATATATCTGTAGAAATTTATAGGCTATGCATATTACAAGGTTATAAGGCAATTTAACCAATTACCTTGAAACCCGGCAATGAATTAGAATTAGATGATGGAGGAGATGAAATCAATTGGAAGAATGAGCGAGCTACGAGAGGTCATTGAGATAATCAGTAGGAGAGAGGTGAACGTAGGGAGTGGAATGGAGAAGATGGCAATATTGGGAATGTCAAAATTAAAATACCTTAATTTCAAGGTAAAAGTGATCATGAAGCTTACCTTGAGTGGCAAAAAAGGGTAGAACTAGTGTTTGATTATCACCAATTTCAGAGTTGAAAAAGTTGAAATTGATAGTTATCGGAATTCACTAATTATGCTTTGAGTTGGTGGGATAAGTTGGATAGTAGTAGAAGGCGAAATTATGAGGACCCTGTAGAATCGTGGAGGGAATTGAAAGCCATTATGTGAAAGAGGTTTGTCCCTACTCATTATTACAGGGAACTTTACCAACGGCTTCAAAATCTAACTTAAGGGTCAAGGAGTGTGGAGGACTACTACAAAGAAATGGAAGTAGTCATGGCTAGGGCGAAAGTAATGGAGGACAATGAGGCTACTATGGCGCATTTCTTGAATGGATTAAATAGGGAGATAGCCAATATAGTAGACCTTCAACATTACGTGGATTTAGACGAGTTAGTCCATAAAGATGTGAAGATGGAGAACCAGTTGAAAAGGAGGAAATCTTTAAAACCATCCATGGGGTCTAGTGGAGTTTGGAAGCCTAGGTGGGGAGAAAACAATAAGGGTAATAACAGGCCCATTTGGAGGGGAAAGAATGAGCCACCGAAAGGGAATCAAGCAATGGATAACAAGGGGAAGGCTAAAGTGGAAGTTCAACCTCCTAGGAATAGGGATACAAGGTGCTTTAAGTGCCAAGGTTTTGGGGACATAGCGGCAGAGTGTCCTAATAGGCGTACTATGTTAATGAGTCTAGTGAAGATCTCGAGGCTATTGGGTTGATGCCAGTGCTAGAGACTTTAGTTTCTAGGCGAGCCCTCAATACACAAGTTAAAGTGGATGATAATACACTACAGAAGGAGAACATATTTCATACAAGATGTTGGGTCAGTGGTATACCTTATAGTATGATTATTGATGGGGGAAGTTGTACCAATGTCGCTAGCGTTCTGTTTGTGGAGAAGCTTGGGTTACCTATAATTAAAAACCCTAAACCGTATAAGTTGCAATGGCTTAACGAATCAAGAGAAGTCAGGGTGAATAAGTAGGTGTTGGTGACTTTCTCCATTGGGACGTATTCCGATAAAGTCTTGTGTGATATGGTTCCTATGCAAGCCACCTATATTTTGCTGGGAAGACCTTGGCAGTATGACAGAAGGGCGATGCATGATGCGTACAAAAACTGGTACAGTTTCAAGGTGGATAGAAAACCAGTTACACTTACTTCTTTGACTTCACAGTAAGTCTTTGCAGATCAAATGAAATTAAAAGGTGAGGCTGAGGAGAAAGAGAGAAAAAGAAGAGAGAAAGAAAAAGAAAATGAGACCTCAAAAGTGAGTGGAAAAATGAGAGAGAAAGAAAGAGAGAGTTCGAGGGAAAAATGAGTGGCGATGAAAAAGCAAAAGGAGATCTGAGTGTAAAGAGTCAAGCGGGTAAGAAAAAAAGTGTTTCTTTGTAAAAAAGAGTGAGATATCGAGGCCCCTTTTGGAGAACCAACAACTTATTTTGTTGGTGTACAGGGAGTCATGCCTTGTACTTAATGATTCTAACTCTTCCCTCCCTTCTGTAGTTATTTCTTTTTTGTAGGAGTTTGAAGATATTTTACTAGAAGAGCTACCAAGTGGATTGCCACCAATTAGGGGAATCGAGCAACAAATTGACTTTGTTCCAAGTGCCGTGATTACGAACCGACCCGCTTATCGAAGCAATCAGGAGGAGACAAAGGAGTTGCAAAGGCAAGTGGAGGAACTCATGAGTAAGGGCTATGTTAGGGACAGTATGAGCCCTTGTGCAGTCCCAGTTTTGCTTGTTCCTAAGAAGGATGGGACTTGAAGGATGTGCATAGATTGTCGAGCTATAAACAACATCACTGTAAAGTATCATCATCCAATTCCTAGGCTAGATGATATGTTTGAAGAACTTTATGGTGTTAAGATTTTTAACAAAATTGATTTAAAAAGTGGCTATCATCAAATTCGCATGAAAGAAGGAGATGAATGGAAAACGACTTTTAAGGCTAAATATGACTTGTATGAGTGGTTAGTTATATCGTTTGGTCCTACAAATGCACCTAGTACATTTATGCGTTTAATGAATCATGTTTTACGTGTTTTCATTTGGGAAATTTGTGGTGGTGTATTTTGATGATATTCTGATTTACAGTCAGGATTTAGACAATCATGTGAAACATCTTAGGAGCGTATTTGAGGTTCTAAGAAAAGAAGGGTTGTATGCTAATCCTGGTAAAAGCCATTTTTGCTTGGACAAAATTGTATTTCTTGGTTATGTAGTCAGCGCTAATGGGATAGAGGTTGATGAGGATAAAATCAAGGCGGTTAAAGATTGGCCAACCCCCAAGAGTATAACTGAAGTTAGGAGCTTTCATGGACTTGGTAGTTTTTACCGTAGGTTCGTTAAGCATTTCAGTACGCTTGCAGCACCATTAACTGAGATAATCAAGAAATCTATAGGATTTAAATGGGGTAGTGAACAAGACCTTGCGTTCCAAAATGTAAAAGAAAAATTGTGTTCTACTCATATTTTAGCTTTGCCAGATTTTTTTAAAACTTTCGAAATTGAATGTGATGCGTCAGGAATAGGTGTGGGTGCTGTTTTGATGCAGGAGATGAAGCTGATCGCATTCTTTAGTGAAAAGCTCAACGGTGAGACACTTAATTATCCAACATATGACAAGGAGCTGTATGCACTAGTGAGGGCTTTGGAAACCTTGCAACATTATCTGTGGCCAAAAGAGTTTGCGATTTACACCGATGACGAATCCTTGAAACATCTAAAGGGGCTAGGTAAGTTGAACAAGCGTCATGATAAGTGGATGGAATTTATCGAAACCTTTCCCTATGTGATAAAATACAATCAAGGAAAGGAAAATGTAGTAGCTGATGCTCTTTCAAGAAGGTACGCCCTAATGCTATGTTGTTGGGATTTGAATATGTGAAGGACTTGTATGTGACCGATCCTGATTTCTCTAGTATTTTTGTGTCTTGTGAAAAGGGGGTAATTGACAAGTTTTATAGAGTAGAGGGTTATTTGTTTAAAGAGAATAAATTATATGTACCCATTAGTTCTATGCTAGAGTTGTTAGTCAGGGAGGCCGATGGTAAGGGATTGGTGGGTTATTTTGACATTCAAAAGACCTTAGATGTACTCCAAGAACACTTTTACTGGCCCAAAATGAAACGAGATGTGGAGAAAATTTGTGGAAATTGCATAACCTGTAAAAAGGCTAAGTCTAGGGTGTTACCTCAAGGGTTATACATGCCTTTACCGGTGCCTAATAAGCCGTGGGTAGATATATCTATGGATTTTATTCTGGGTTTACCTAGAGCTAAAAGTGGTAAAGATTCAATATTTGTGGTGGTTGATAGGTTTAGTAAAATGGCTCATTTTATAGCTTGTCACAAAACTGATGATGCTACATATATAGCGAATCTTTTCTTTAGGGAAATAGTGTGGCTCCATGGGATTCCTAAGAGCATAGTTTCAGATAGGGATGTGAAGTTCCTTAGCTATTTTCGGAAGGTTTTGTGGGGTAAGTTAGGAACTAAGCTGTTATTCTCTACTACTTGTCACCCACAAACCGATGGTCAGACCGAGGTAGTGAATAGGACTTTGACTCAATTATTACGCACTATTGTCAAGAAGAACTTGAAAAGTTGGGAGGAGTGTTTGCCTTTTGTTGAATTTGCATATAACTGTGCTGTTCATTCTTCTACTGCATTCTCACCTTTTGAGATTGTTTATGGATTTAACCCTTTGACTCATTTGGATTTGATCCCTCCATCTGTGGATGAAAGGGATAGCTTAGATGGTAAGAGAGACAGAGCTAGCAAAATCACTTCATGAGAAGGTGAAATCACAAGTTGAGAAACGAAATGAACAATATGCTTCTAGGGCAAACAAAGGTAGAAAAAAGGTGAAATTTGAACCCGGTAATTGGGTTTGCCTTCACCTGAGGTAGGAAAGATTTCCTAAGCAAAGTCATTCCAAGTTACATCCCAGAGGAGACGGACCTTTCCAAGTCATCACGAAGATTAATGATAACGCATATAGATTGGATCTTCCTGGTGAGTATAATGTTTCCGCTATTTTCAATGTTAGTGATCTCGTTCCGTTTGATGCAGGTGGTGATTCGTGGACGAATCTTTCTAAAGAGGGAGGGGATGATACGAACCAAGGCGGGAGCACTCAAATAGATCCATTTCATGTGCCTGTTGGACCAATTACAAGAGCAAGAGCTAATAAAATCAAAGATGCTATGGTGGGATTAGTCCAAGATTTGGGGCATCATAGCTATCCAATGGGGTTCGAAAGGATTAGAGCATGACTTGAGCAAAAGAGAATCAAGGGAGGTGAACTTAATTCAAGTCCGGACCAAGGCTGCAAAGAATCTGGAGGCCAGGGACTAAACTGGGCAAAGTGAATGGGCCAGAACTGCAGGAATGGATAGTCGCATAAAACCATGCGGCTGCACGGCATGTTTTCTTGCGGCCGCATGGTAGGCAAAATTTTACCGATCTGGAGCAGAAAGATGGGAGTGGACGGCCTGCGTCCCAGGTGCGTCCACACAGGCCATTTAGACGGAATTTGGACCCAGATTCCATTTTTTTTCTTTTAATTTTATTTCCTTTCTTGGTTTTTCTTGTTTCCAAAGGCTATTAGGGTTCCTAGAGGCTATATTAACGAGTCGATTACATTGTAAATATTTTAATTAACATTCTTGTGAGTTTATCGTTATTTGTGAGGAAATTTTATCTCAATTGCTTTCTTTCAAATTTTGAACAATCTGAACTTATCAAAGAGCATGATTAACACTTTATGGCGTTCACACTGCTATCGGTTCCGGGTTCTACATCTTTGGGGGGTGGTTGGTTTAATATACCAATCGTTTTCAAGTCGAGACTCTCGTAGGTCGTTAGGGATTTCAAATCACAACCAGGTAATTGCTTTTATGGGTTGATTTCCAATCTCGTGTGGGTTCCTTTGGCGTAGTTCCATTGCAGGTTCACATCAGTATGTTTTTTTATCATAATCTTCTATTTTGGGAGACTCGGTATGATCCTCAAATCCAGTCCATATTCATTTTGTTTTTGATTTCTTTTTCTTTTTTGTTTCTTTTTTTTTTGTTGAGGGTTATTGTGTTTCATTTGGGGTTATATGCATTGATGATTTTATTTGATTTTTTTGCATAATTTCAAGAATATTTTTTTAGAATGAGTTTCAACATCTTTTTTTGTGTGGATACGGGGGGTATATAGGGAAGAGAAGGGACATTGTGATTTGAGCTGACACCTCCGGTGTAGAACACAATCACATCTTAATCACTGGAGTACAATTCAAACCACAATTTCAACAATAATTTTAAATTAATAGTTTTGCTTAAATTTTCTAAATAAAAAATAACATTTTGAATTCTCTAATTAACATTCATCTCCTATATTCTCGAACGACGAAGCCAAAATTAATATTCCTTTTGCTTACCTTTTTTCCTATTTTATTGTTGGGCAGTAAAAAAAAAACACATTCATTAAAGAAAACCAATTTATTTACCATTCTAGAAGGTATTGATTCTCAAATTACTGGACATAAAATCAATATTTAAAAAAGTAGGCGAGATACATTTGAATTATTCATTATTCAAAGGGTATTCGTGTGAGAGCGTACTGCTAAAGTTTCACTCACGTTTCAAAGTATTCTTTCATTTCTCACATTCCTGATTTTGGAAGATGAAAATTTCTCTATTTAGAATAGTATATGGATGGAATTCTATTCAAGTTTCATGATATAGCATATATACTGTGACTTGATATCTCAATTCGCAGAATATACATCACGGACACAAATTTTTTTTCAAATGCAACTGTCATGGGTACCTTGCTTAAAATTCGGGTACACTTATTGTGGATTTTGAGTCCCGTGCAACACACGGGAAAGATACTAGTAATAACAATAATAATAATTTGCTCTTTAAATTTAACAAATAACTTAGCATGTCTGAACTGACATTTTTATTTATAGTCAACAATAACTTGTGAAAAAAATAAGATCCACTTATATTTCAATGAATTCAATGGCTTAATTTATTCAATGTGATAACGCAACAAATTAAATAATTGTTGAACTTAACTTGTATATGTGTCATTTAACTATCACTAAAATTCAATTTACTGCACTAATGTGGTTTGCTAAATTTAGCACATTCATTGTGGATATTCGCATTTATTCCAATTAAGGGTCTGATTAACCATGTTAGCACCAATTTCCTCTTGTTATTGATAGCCATACAATCGGTAGAATAAATTTTGATAGACAAGAAAATAACACAAATATGAAATCCATCATCTATATGTAATTTTGGATACCCGATTTAATAGAAATATGATGTCTCCAACTTAGAATTCTACATACGGGTTCCATAGTCATTTTATTACGATCAATCACTTTAATACGATCGTCACTTTATCACAGAGATGCTGACTCATTGTTTCTTAAAATACACATGTTTAGAAGTAGAACTAATACATACTTCCCTATGTACAATATTGAGGAGAGTGTATGATAAGAATTATGAGCCCGATGGCCTCTTTAAAGTCGAAAGCTGCTTTTTTTTTTTTTTTTTTGAAACGAAGTCGAAAGCTGCTTTTAAAGCATATTCATTTGGGTTATTCTCTAATTAAAGTTCTTTTGGTTGTTGCTTATAGAGTTATGGTGTTTTCCACCTTTGCATTAATATACTATTTTAGAAGAAAAATTATCGTTTCTTATGATTTTCATGAACCACACCTTTTATTTAAAGACGAGTCTTCCATTTCCCTCTTGTATTTATTTGAACCTTGCACATTAAGTGGACTCCACTTAGAATTCTGTGGATTCTGCTTTCTTTACTAGTTAGATCACCACTTTATTAAAGAGATACTAAATAATTGGTGTTGGGAATTTAATCAATTCCTTAAACGTGTGTGATTAAAATAGGTAATCGATATGTCAAATAATAATATAAGTGCGGAAACGTAAATAACACCAATAATTATTTTACGTCGTAAAACCCTCTAATGAGAAGGGAAAATTGATGGGGTAAACCGGCAACTCCACTATCACCAAATAATAATAGAAATACAATGTTTAACTTCTCAAGATCTTTGCCCTAAATCAAAAGGTAACCACACACTACCACAATCAGGCAACAATGTCAAAAATAATATTCTTGACACTACAGTAACTTATCTAACAACAATAGATAGAATCCAATAATCAATTACAAGAGATGAAAGGAAAAATATCACATAACTCATTCTAAGAATTAACTTAAAGAAAACCACCGCTTAAAGAAGACGAATATCAAGTAGAGACTTCATTCCAAACAATACAGAAAAAGGCTGAATTTTTCTTTCCTACTTTTGTTTTCGGCGTGAATCCCAGCAGCTACATGCATCAATCCAATTTTCTTTTCTTTCTGCCGCCGCATGCATGCATCCAATTTTCAGCCAAAAGCAGCAATATAATATAAATGTCAAACCTAATTCTATTGGCCCAACTTTCATGGGCCGGACTTTTAAGCACCACTATCAATATGTCACTCAGTAAAAGAGTTTTCAACATATAGGTATTGACTCACTCTATAAAAGAGTACATCAATGGTCCCTACATCTACAATATATTTATCCTTTTTCTTCTAATTGTTACCCTCCTGCTCTCTTAACTAAATCCTGCAAATCCTGCAATTTCTTTTATAATAACCGTTCTTGCCACAATGATAATGAGTATTCTTCTTATCTTTTGACTTTGACCTACCACTAGATTTGCTGTAACGCCTCTGCCTTTTGTTCTTACTTCTACCTATATGATCATCTGAAACAAACGCTAATGTATTATCTGAACCTACATGCAAACCTGAAGATTTCCTTCTGATTTCCGCATTCTGCATACTGTTCTTCACAAAATCTATAGATAACACTTCTTCTGGAGCAGAATTACTAATAGTCACAATAAAAGTCTCTCAACTGCTTGGCAAAGAACTCAAAAGCAGTAATGCTTTCAATTCATCCTCAAAAGTCATTCCCATTGTCACCAGCTGATTCACAGCATTCTAAAAATTATTCAAGTGCTTTGTCACGCTATACCATCTTTATATTTCATATTGACTAAGTCTTTGATCAGAAAATGTTTTCTGGCTGTAGTTTTCTTCTCAAACATAGACTCTAATTTAATCCACAATTTATTTGCATCTGTCTCATGTGTCACATAATGAAATACATTATTATCCACCCACTGCCTTATCGTCCCATTAGTTTTCTTATGCAGTTTCTTCAAATCTTTATCTTCTATATCTTCTAGTTTAGAATCATCACCATCAATATGATCGTGCAAATCCTTACAATAAAGGATATCTTCCATCCTAGGTTTTCATGTCATCCAATTATGATTAGTAAGCCTAATCATAGCACTATCAACTGGGTCATCCATTTTAATCCACATAATTCAACCTTTTCTCTGATATCACTGCTGGGAATTTAATCAATTTCCCTACCTATGTGATTAAAATAAGCAATCGATATGTCAAATAATAATATAATTGCAGAAATGTAAATAATACCAATAATTATTTTACGTCATAAAACCCTTCAATGAGAAGGAAAAATCGACTGGGCAAACCGGCAACTTCACTATCACAAAATAATAATGGAATAATGAGAATATAATATTTAACTTATTAAGATTCTTACCCTAAATCAAGAAGTAACCACACAGTACCACAATCACGTAACAGCATCAAGAATAATATTCTTGGCACCACAATAACTTATTTAGCAATAATAGATATAATCAAATAATCAACTACAAGAGATGAAAAGAAAAATATCACCTAACATGTTCTAAGAATTAACTTAGAGAAAACCACTGCTTGAAGAAGATGAATACCAAGTCGAAACATTGTTCCAAGCAATACACAACAATGCTGAAGTTTTCTTTCCTACTTCTCTTCTTTTTTGCGTGAATCCCAACAGCCACATGCATCAATCTAATTTTCTTTTCTTTCTGCTGCCGCATGCATGCATCTAATTTTAAGCCAAAAGCAACAATATATATATATATATATATATATGTCAAACCTAATTCTATTGGGCCAACTAGGGCTGGACTTTTAGGCCCATCAATTGTTTCATAAGATACGCACATTAGAACTAAAGTAATACATACTACCCCATGTACAACAGTTACGAGAGTGTACGATAAGAATCATGAGCCCAATGGTCTCTTTAAAGTCGAGAGCTGCTTTTGAACAATATTTGTTTGGGTTATTCTCTAAAAGTGCTTTTAGTTGTTATTTGAACCTTGCACATTAAATGGGACTCCAAAAGAAACCAAAGATGAATAATTTATTGAGGGCATATGTTTCTATTGAGTTTCTTCTTCTTCTTCTTCTTTATTATGGCTTGGCTTAACATTCTCAACTGGTGATTGCAGTGCACATAGGAAATGAGACCGATCGACAAGCGTTGATTGAGTTCAAGGCCGGAATTAGCAATGATCCACTTGGAGTCCTAAGATCGTGGAATAGTTCAAATCATTTCTTCCACTAGCAAGGGGTGGCTAGTGGGCGCCGGTACCAAAGGGTGGTAATGTTGGACTTGGGCATTTAAGAAGGCTATGACACTTGCGGCTTGATGACAACACCTTTGCTAGAGAAATACCTGCTAACATATCAGCTTAGATCTTAGTTGTATTGATCTTTCTTACAAGTTATATGGGAAAATTCATTTTGAGCTTGGACTTTTGCTAAATGTTGAATATCTCTATCTATTTAACAGCAATCTAATTTGTAGCATCCCTTTCTCTATTGGGAACTTGTCATCAATGGAGGAGCTCTTCTTATGTAGAAACAACCTAAGTAGGATAATACCATATTTACTTGGATAGCTCGAAAATCTACAAGTTTTAGCAATCTATGCTAATAGGCTTTCTAGTACATTGTTTCCAATAATCGAAAACACGTCTTCTTTAACAATCATTGATGTATCTGAAAAACAACTAGTAGGAAGCCTTCCCTCAAATCTTCCATATTTGAGTTTCTTGAACATTGCTGATATCCAATTTGTAGGATCACTTCCATCTTCAGTGTCTACTATGCCAAGTTTAGAGTACCTGATGATGGACGGAAACTTTTTTACTGGGAAAAATCCCAATCTTTAGGATCTGTAGCGGCTGCGGTGGTTGACAGCTTCTAGTAACCGCCTTGGAAATTGAGCAGTTGATGACTTGAGTTTCATTTCTGATTTGACTAATACTACCGATTTCGAAGCACTGCATATGAACAACAATACATTTGCAGGCATCATGCCTAAATCGTTGGGGAATCTTTCAACCAGTCTTGTTAGTTTGTATCTAGACAACAGTCAGATATTTGGAATCATCCCACTTGACATTGAAAATTTGTTTAACTTGGAAGATTTAAGATTATAGAATAACAGGCTCAAAGGAAACATCCCTGCCACGGTTGGAAAACTTAAAAAAAATTATCGGATTTGGAATGGTAGTATTCCTTCTTCTTTGGGAAATTTAAGCATGATAATCCAACTTGATTTGGGAAGAAATAACCTTCAAGGTAGAATACCTTCAAGTCTTGGAAATTGCCAAAATTTGATAGCATTGTATCTCTTCGATAACAGACTCAGTGGACGAACACCTCACAAATTTTCACTATCTCATCCTTGTCTCAGTATTTATATCTCAGTTCCAATCTTTCCATCAATTCCCTTCCAATTAAAGTCGAAAATCTGAATAATCTGGGTGATTTGGATGTGTCCTATAAGATGTTGCCGGGTGGGATTCCGAGTTCCCTCAGTCGTTGTGTTCAATTAGAGTTCCTATAAATGGAAGGAAACTTCTTTGAAAGAACAATTCCTCCTTCTTTGAGTTCTTTGAGAGGACCCCAATATTTAGATCTTTCCAATAATAGGCTTTCAGGAGAAATTCCAGAGTATTTTGGTCACTTCGATTTGCTTAGTTTAAATCTACCTTTCAATGATTTCAACGGTCCATTACCTGAGAAAGGCATTTTCAAGAATGTTAGTGAAATTTCAGTAATTGGGAACTCAAAACTTTGTGGAGGTATACCTGATTTGTACCTTCCTAAATGCCACTTAACAGTGTCTAAGAAGCACAGTTTCACTTACGTCGCTAAACTTGCTATCTCTCTAGTACTTGGCATTTTGGTATTAAGTACAACTTTTGCCATTCTGTCTTTTCTGGTATAGAAAGTCCAAAAGGGTTCCTGCTATAGAATTGGTGGAAAATTCATTTCTAAACGTAACTTATCACAATCTTCTTCAAGCAATAGGCGGTTTCTCCAAGGCTAATTTGCTTGGTTCTGGCAGTTTTGGGTCTGTATTTAAAGGAATTCTCAATCCTGATGGTACTGTAGTTGCAGTGAAGGTACTTAATCTTTTGCACTCAGGGGGCTTCCAGGAGTTTTATGGCTGAGTGCGAGGCACTAAGGAACATTAGGCATCGAAACCTCGTCAAGGTATTAAGTGCATGCTTAGGTACAGACTACAAAGGTAATGATTTCAAGGCATTGATTTATAAATATATGGAAGATTGGTTGTATCCAGTTGAAGGACAAGAAGAAGTTGATATGAACTTGGAACGGAGAAATTTAAGCCTTGTTCAAAGACTGAGCATTGCTATTGATGTTGCCAATGCATTGGGTTATCTTCACAATCGTTGCAAAATGCCTATCATCCATTGTGTTCTCAAGCCAACTAATGATCTTCTAGACGACGATTTTGTTGGATATATGGGCGACTTCGGTTTAGCATGAATCTTGTTCAAAGATGGGCAACATAGTACAATTATATCAAGCTCACTAGGTGTAGGAGGTTCAGTTGGCTATACTACACCAGGTAGTAGATGAACTAATTCAAGTATTTTATTGTTTTTTTAGACTTTTCGATTCTGTTTTTCGTTTAATAACTTAAATCAATTTCATCGTACCAATTGCAGAGTACGGGATGGGACGCGAGGCATCAATGTGTGGAGATGTCAACATCTTTGGCATTCTTCTGCTAGAAATGTTCACAAGCAAGAGGCCTACTGATGACATGTTTCAAAATGGTCTTGTCCTCTTTACTTTTGTAGCAGATTCATTGCCCGATGGACTTAACAATATTGTAGATCCAGTAATCCTCTAAGAAGTCGAAGGGACGAACACAAGATGACGTGCTGCTGCTTGAGTATGATACTTGAAGTTGGACTAAGTTGTTCTCTTGAATCTGCTAGAGACCCGATGAGCACTAGCAGCATTGTCTCTAAGTTGCATTCTGTCAAGAGCGTTATCATTTGAAAATAAACAAGGTGTCTTTGAACAACTTACAGTCATATTTGTCAAAAGTTACAAAATTTTCTCTACAAGTTATAATGGCTTGTTTCACCTGTACCAGATTAATTTGGATTGTGAAATTTCAGGGCTATGTGGTAATGTAGCAGGAGAATGCCAACATATTGCACCAGTAAATATAGAAGTAAGTGTGCATGTGTAGTGTGTGATGAACATGCTCAACATTTAGTATTTTGTAATTATCCCTTCTTTGTACCAAATAAGTCAATTATTATTGCAAGCATAGCTCACTATCTTCCCTTCCTCAGTTTGAAGGTCATCACCGGCTTCATTGGACGGAGCCGAAATTATTTGGAGACGTTGCCTACGTGCTGAGATTAGATTATTAGCTCCATTTGTGGAATTAGTAACTAGAAGAAATATGAATTATATAAAATACACCGACATAAGTAGGAGAATTCTAGTTGACGGACTTGGGGACAACCAACGCCATGCGTGTATTATTCTGGAGGCCATGGCATTGAATCACCGACTTCCATCTATCGGTGGCCTTGACCACAGGTGGTGCAATCACACAAGGTCTCTTCATCAAAGGGGTCGGATTTTTTTTTAATTTAAGTTTACTGACGTTAAAATTTTCGAGAAGTTTTTAGAATGTCATTTGTTTAAAGGGAAAAAAAAGGCATTATTGAGGTGCTAATTTTTAATAAAGTTTAATGAAAGTTATTGAGTTAAATATTAGAATGTATTTTATTATTTAAAAAAATTAAAAGAAGGCCTGCCTTTAAAGTTTAAATTTAATTTGCTGTGAATCATCGAAGACCAAAACAAAAATATTAATATCATACCATAAAGGGGGTAATATATTTATGAGTTAATTAATAATGGGAATTATCTTTTTGTTGGGTCGACTAAACTCTACAAGTGGTATCAAACTTTTGATAATTGACGAGTAGAATCGGAGCTCGGAACTCGATCAACACGTTCGGCAATAAATGAATTTGGCAAGTCGGAATTAATTCATGACTTTGGCTAAGTTTGATCAACAACTTCATGGTGGAGCACTTTTGCCCGCTCTCTTAACTTCCAAGAAGAATTGTTACCACAAAACCTAGTCAATTTTGGGAACGACTATTTGTTATAGTGTTTTCCACCTTTGCATTCGCTAAATATCCTAACAAGATTCTCATTTCCTATGATTTTCACGGAACCACGCATTCATTTTGAAGATAACGATTCCAGAGACGCGCAAGTAAAAGTCAAATATTATTTTTTGTTCTTTTCCCTTTTCCTAAAAAAATTCAATGTCAATCTTTCGCATAAAATTTGGACAAAAAAGTATCTTTCACATAAAATAAATAAAAAGGGATCTTTTTAAGATAGAATTCCTTTTTTTTTTTTTTTTTTTTTTAATGGTAGAATGTCATAAACAATCATAAGGTGTTTTACCTACGTAATAAATCGTAGCGAGCGGAAGGTACATTAGTTTGCCTATAATAAAAATGGGAAGACAACCAATTCAAGTGGTATGAACGTGGTATTTGAGAAAGTATTCAAAATTTTTAATAGTTATGTCATTTTAATTTCAATAATTTTCACAAAAGAATTTTTTTTCTTTTCCATTTCTTTGTGTTTAATGAAGTTTTTCAAACTTTGCAATAATCTCAATTAAAAAAAATGAATTTTATCTTTATTATGTTGCCAATATTATTTCTATTTTTTTTAATAGTCTATCCCAATACATTTATTTATTTTGTTATTAATCCATGCCCGTGCATCGCATGGGATGATGAGCATATAGTCATCCGTATAATATCAATACGTATACGATGGGTTGTTTTTTCCCTTTTCGTATACGATGGGTCGCTTTTCTCTTGTCCCAGTGGAGAAGATGGGCGCCACAGAGATATTGATAAGCTATAACTTATTGCTACTTTCATCACACAAATATTGTTTTATTTCTTTTTTCACATAGATTAAGAAAAATTCATTTAATAGTATTAAAAATGTAAATTTTAACATAATTTCCCTACTATACTCTTTCATTTATTAATTATTATTCTACTTTAATAATTTTATTTTGTAGATAACTATGTATATTAAATATGGGCATATGAGTAAACTAATACTTTAACTAAATTTTTAAAAGGAAAGTAGACCATATTTTAAGACGGATTGAAAAGGAATAGTATACTATCTTTGTGGGATGAGATAGTATGAATTGAAGCATTCTTCCCAGTGAATCGCAAGTCCCAAGAAGGCCAGAAAGACTTTGGAAGTCCGGAATTGACTTGGCTAAGTTTGATCAACAACATGCTGGGCGGCTGGGGCACATATGCTTGTTGCTCTCTAAACTTCCAAGAAGAATTATTACCACAAAACCTAGTCAATTTTGGAAATGAATATTGTTTTCCACCTTCGCATTCACTCTATATATATCTAGCAAGATTCTCATTTACCCATGGATTTCATGTAATCACACTTCATTTGAAGATTAGTCTCCCTCTTCCACCTTGAATTTATTAGAATTTTAAGTTTTGGCACACATAGTGAGACTCGAAAATAACCAAAGATGAAAGGTTTATTGCTGTTATATGTTTCTGTTGAGTTTCTTCTTCTTTATTGCTTGGCATATCGTTCTCAAGTGGCCATTGCATTGCATAGGGGAAATGAAACTGACAGACAAGCGCTGCTTGAGTTCAAGGCCAGAATCAGCAATGATCCCCTAGGAGTCCTAAGATCGTGGAATAGTTCAATTCATTTCTGCCACTGGCAAGGGGTGGCATGTGGACACTGGCACCAACGGGTCGTAAGGTTGGACTTACAAAGCCAAGGACTAACCGGATCAATATCTCCGTACATTGGAAACTTGAGCTTTCTTAAAGAACTGCATCTCAACAACAATACCCTCATGCATGAAATTCCTCAAGAACTTGGGATATTTAAGAAGGCTACGCTACTTGTGGCTTAATATCAACAACTTCACTGGAGAAATACCTGCCAACATATCTGCTTGTTTAGATCTTAGAGGTATTAATCTTGCTTCCAACAAGTTAGAGGGAAAAATTCCATTGGGGTTTGGATTTTTATCAAAAATTGAAAATCTTTATCTAGATGAAAACAATCTAATAGGCAGCATCCCTTCCACTTTCGGGAACTTGTCATCAATGGTGGTGCTATTCTTACATAGCAACAACCTAAGCGGGACAGTACCAGATTCACTTGGACAGCTCAAAAATCTACAAAGTCTAGCAATCTATGCTAATAGGCTTTCGGGTACATTGTTTCCAATAATCGAGAACATGTCTTCTTTAACAGAACTTGATGTATCTCAAAATCAACTAGAAGGGAGTCTTCCTTCGAATCTTCCACGTCTGAGTTTCTTGAACGTTGCGTTTAACCAGTTTATGGGATCACTTCCATCTTCACTATCCAATATGTCAAGTTTTGAGTAATTGGAAGTGGACATGAACTTTCTTACTGGCAAAATTCCCAATCTTCATAATCTGCAGAAGCTGCATTTTTTAACAGATTCAAGTAACTGCCTTGGAAATGGAGGAGCTGATAACCTGAGTTTCATTTCTGATTTGAGTAATGCTACCAATTTAGAAATATTGACTATGAACAACAATACATTTGCAGGCATCTTGACTAGATCGTTGGGAAATCTTTCAACCAGTCTTGTTCGTCTGTATCTAGAAGACAATGAGATATCTGGAATCATCCCAGATGAGATTGGGAATCTTTTTAACTTGGAAGAACTGCGATTATGGAACAACAAGCTCAAAGGTAGTGTCCCCGCTACGCTTGGAAAACTTCAAAAATTATCTATTTTGGGATTATTTGGAAACAGATTCACGGTAATATTCCATCTTCTTTAGGTAATTTAAGCAGGATATGGCGTCTTGATTTGGACGGGAATAAGCTTCAAGGCAGAATTTCTTCAAGTCTTGGAAATTGCCAAAATTTGATCGGATTGGATTTTTCAGATAAGAAACTTACTGGAAATATACCTGACCAAATTTTTAGTATTTCATCCTTGTCTCTATATTTATCTCGACTCAAATCTTTTCACTGGTTCCCTTCCAACTGAAGTCGGAAATCTGAATAATCTGGCTAAATTGGATGTGTCCTATAATATGCTGCCAGGTGGGATTCCAAGTTCTCTTAGTCGTTGAGTTTGACTAGAGGCCTTAAACATGGAACAAAACTTCTTTAATGGAGCAATACCTCATTCTTTCAGCTCTTTGAGAGAAATCAGAGATTTAGATCTTTCAAATAATAGCTTGTCGGGTGAAATTCCAGAGTTTTTGGGTGACTTCAATTTGCTGAGTTTAAACCTATCTTTCAATGATTTCAATGGTTTGTTACCGGAGAAAGGCATTTGCAAGAATGTCAGTGGGATTTCTGTAATCGGAAACTCAAAACTTTGTGGGGGTATACCTGATCTGCACCTTCCTAAATGCCACTTAATGGGGTCTAAGAAGCATGGTTCAACTCGCGTCACTAACCTTGCCATCCCCCTTGTACTTGGCATTTTGGCGTTAATTACAGCTTTTGTTCTTTTGAGTCTTTTCTGGTTTAGAAGACATGACAAAAGGGTTTCTACGACTGAGTTGGTAGGAAATTCACTTTTAAATGTGACTTATCACAGTCTCCTTCAAGCAACAGGTGGTTTCTCGCAGGCTAATTTGCTTGGTTCTGGTAGTTTTGGGCCAGTATGTAAAGGAATTCTCAATCCTGATGGAACTCTAGTTGCAGTGAAGGTCCTTAATCTGTTGTACCATGGGGCTTCGAGGAGTTTCATGGCTGAGTGTGAGGCACTAAGGAACATTAGGCATCGAAACCTCGTCAAGGTATTGAGTGTATGCTCTGGTATAGACTACAAAGGTAATGATTTCAACGCATTGGTTTATGAATATATGGGCAATGGCAGTTTGGAAGATTGGCTACATCCAGTTGAAGGACAAGAAGTTGATGTGAATTTGGAACGCAGAAATTTAAGCCTTGTTCAACGACTGAGCATTGTTATTGATGTTGCCAATGCATTGGATTATCTTCATAACTATTGTGGCTGACTTTGGTTTAGTACGAATCCTCTTGGAAGATGGACAACCTAGTGCAAATACAGCAAGCTCACTAGGTCTAAGAGGTTCAGTTGGCTATATTGCACCAGGTAGCAAACGAACTACTTCTTGTGTTTCATTGTTTATTGAGCCTTTCAGATTCTTTTTTTTTTCATTTGAAATCTCAAATCAATTTCATCATGCTAATTGCAGAGTACGGGATGGGAAGCGGGGTATCAACGCATGGAGATGTGTACAGCTTTGGCATTCTTTTGCTACAAATGATCACAGGCAAGAGGCCTGCAGATGACATGTTTCAAAATGGTCTTGACCTCCTTACTTTTGTAGCGAATTCATGGCCCGATCAACTTTAAGATATTGTTGATCCGATAATCCTCCAAGAAATGGAAGTGGAAAACACAGGAAGACGCTCTGCACGAACATCAGGAATACGGGGTTGCTTGACTGTGGTACTTGAAACTGGACTGAGTTGCTCTGTTGAATTTTCTAGAGATCGAATGAGCGCTGGCAGTATTGTCTCTAAGTTGCATTCTGTCAAGAATGTTATCCTTTGAACAGAAGCAAGAAGCCTCTAAACAACTTGCAATCATATATTTGTCAAAAGTTATAAATTCTTCTATACAAGTAATGACTTGTTTCACTTGTACCGATGCTATTGTATTGAATAACACTTTGGAATGTAAAAGTTTCTCTCTACCTATTCTTTGAGCAATGATTTTCTAAGTTTTACAAGTACCAGGCTGGTATGCTATTGATCTACTGGTGGAAACCTTCATTCTGCGCGTAAGCTGTAATTTTGAACTTAAAATTCAACTGTTAATCAATAGTATTTTATACCCGGTGAGGAGGCATAATTTGACATGCATACCCACACGAGTTCCCAACTCATGTGATTTACAATTGTGTTTTGGCTTCATTTAGATGTCTTGTTCATTTTACGGTAGGCCCCACGTGGTTTTGTAATTCGAATATGAACAAGGAGTTGATTTTTTTTTTATTTATTTTATTTTTTCTAGTATAGGGCTTTTTGTATATGTCAGACAATACATTCAATTAATTTCTCCTTGATCATGTTACAAGCTACGTTCTTCTTGCTTTTTAGCCCCCAGGCAGGCTTCAGTTATTACACTTTATGGGTTCTCATTATCATCAGTGTGATACATTTAATCAAATACATGGACATAAATTTTATTTAACTAGACATGTAATATAATGTCAAATTTGTGATTATATGAATGGCATTAATCGTGATAGGAATAAGAGAAGGGGGCTTGTTCTATTGGCTAGTGGTAAAGATATACTTCTTCATCAATATATTTGATCTGAAAAGTACTATGGTTATCATTCTCACCTCATACTCCAGAAATAAATATATTAACTAATAAATAAATTCTTGGAACTGAATCTTTGACGTCTTGTGGATCAGAAGAAAGCATGGGATTTCATTTTTGGAGCAAAGAAATCGATTGCATGCCGGCATCCTTTTCCCCTTGTTTTTACCTTTCTATTTTTGTATGTATAAATTGGAGACAGAAACTTGAAAGCATCTTTTTTTTTTTTTTTTAAAGGACTAATGACCTAGAATCTTATGTCAAGGACTAAGAGCTGGTGTTACATCCGATAAGCCTTTTACTGGAGAGTTTTTTAAGTTTGATATGAGGTTTTATTTAATCGAATTGTTGATTGTGAAATGAAATTCTATTATTGCTCTCTAGAAATGAAAATCAATATTTTTGGTCACAAAATAATAGTAATAATAATAACTAGTATTATTATTTTATTTTACCTCTATAAAATCCAAGTTTTGAAGGTTTTCAAAATCTTAATTAATTTTGTTAACTACACTAGATTTTCATTCGCATGTTGCACGGGAAGAATATATATCAAATTATTTTTAATATGAAATTTACAATTTTTTTTATTTATGCTTAAATTTTGTAAGTTTACATTACTCAATAAAAAATAATTAATTTTTAACATTAACTAAATAAGAATGTAATTTTGTTCTTGTCATTTTAAAGCAACTATAATTTGCGGCAAAATTTAACCCTATTGTTATTGTTAACGCAAATAAATATCCTTTTATTTTTTAACACTTATTTAGATAAATGGCATTATATGAAATAGTTGCTAGTTAATTTGGCGGTGTAACGTATTTCGAAAATATTTTTTATTTAAAAGAAATAAAGTCAGATAGCATACAAATTATATACATTAATGGTACATAAAAATAGTCATATATTTTTTAAAGAAAAGTAGTTGTAGTTATTAATATTTATAGCAGGTAACATTAAGAAAAAATTACAATTATAATTTTTAATTAACCTAAACTAACTCTATATATTTTTAATTAATTAAATATTAATTAAGACAATTCATAAAAAATAAAAGTTCTAAAAAGAAACTTATTATCTGATGAACATGAGTTATCAAGTAAGTTCCTCATTCATATTTATATTTATTTCTATTGTTTTATTATTATTTGACGAAAACGGGTTATCAATTAAGTTTCTTATTCATATTAATTAATTTTCATTGTTTTACGAATTATAAACTACAAATTTTTTGATTAAAAAATTATAAACTACAAATATTTTAATGATATAAACACTTATCCATCATTGCATAATCAAATTAATCCATAATTTAAACAATTAAATGATGATAAAAATCTATTAGTTACTAAATTAAAAAGTGAATCTTATTTCAAAAAGTGGATGGATAAAGTAAAAGAGAATAAAAAATAAAAAAATTGAAAAAATTAAGAATACTACACGAGTTACAGCAACATAAAAAATTGCGGTACAAAAGTACTGAAGATTAATTTGCTTATATATATAGATATATATATATATTTATTACACGTGCATCCATAAAATTTGTAAGTGAGATTGTACTTTTTTTTATCCCTTTTTTTTTGTGCTATTTGTTATTTCTCTGGAGCATTTTACTCTCTGACGATCATAAATATCAATTATATGTTCCGTGCATTGACCACTAGTAAAAAACAAGAAAAAGAAAAATTTCCTCCGTTATTATATACAGTCATACAATTCATAGAACCAAATTTTATATACAATACAAGAAAGTGATACAAATACAAACTAATTAATCAAAAAATATATATAATCTGCTTTTATCTTTTTGTTCAAGTTAAAGTAGTTAGTACTTAATTATAAATCATTTTAAAATTTACTAGTATCATATTTGATGCGTGCAAAAGCCGCACTAATGAGAGATTGGTTGTTCGTGTTTTATGCCCGGTCGTAACTCCAGATTTTATAGGCGAGGATAGGCCGAGATATTCAAAGTTTGTCATTGAGGAGGACTCCGCGACCGAGGTAGAATAGGAGTGTGCTTCTGGGGAGTTGGTCTTTAAGGCGGTTTCGACCGCACGAACCCTTCAGAGTCCTTCGACCACCTGACCTCATATCAGAGGGGGGTATCACTGGTGTCGCGAACAAAAAGGCCATCCGAGCCTTTTCGCCTTTTAAAACGTTGGAAAAACTTTTCCTCATGTCCTAATAAGCTTAGTCTTACAACCTGATAAGGTTAGTCTTGCAACCTGATAAGATTAGTTGGTCCTACGACCTGATAAGGTGGGATTTCTTTTACGAACTGATAAGGTCGGTCGATCGTATTATTGGTCGTATGACCTGATAAGGTCGGATTACGACCTGATAAGGTCGGTCGGTTGTATGATTACCAGAACCTCTCCCTCATCGATCCATCAGAATGCTTAGAGTGAGCAAGAAACAAAAAGGTCTCAACAAAAACATTCAATGCATCCATAGCAGCTTTAGCATACGGTATGTTTTCATCTGCCAGCTCCACTTCAACCACAGCGTCCAAGAAGACCAAAGGATCCAGCTCTTTCAGAGAAGTAACTGTTCTTGACTTTGAACTCATGTTAGTATTAGATGAAAGTCCAGGGCCGCCAGGTGTTGAGGCCAAAGAGACAGGATAAGAAGCTTAACCTTCCATGTGAAATATCATAGCAAAATGGCAGCAGATATGGATGACATACTTATCCTTTGGGTTGCACAACTCAGCTTTCACACTTGCAGCAACTATTCTCATCAAGAGAATCTTGAACACAGATTGGTGATTGTCTTGACACCTAAATCAGCCTGAGCAAAATGATTTTAACAGTTCAAATGGAGAAATTATTATCAACAAATGACGGCACGCCTAATTATAGGATATTGATCTGCCACTTTAGTTCAAATAAAGAGAAACTCTATAGGAGAACTTTGTGGTGACGACGGTAAAAACGAAATCTGGACCACTACCTTAATTATATTAAAAAATATCTAGATCAGAAACAAATAAAGGAAGCAGGCAGACCACTCTTCGAGACTAAATAAGCATTTCTTTGAAGAGAAGTCAAGAACTTCAAAATATAAACTGGGCAAACATGCAAGCAGGGCTTTTGAGAAAGTTTTATATCATGCACGAAGAAATTTAAGTGCTTGTTTTCTGTAAAAAGCTTCCATACAACCACTTTTGTCCATTAGAGCAGCCACAACAAGATTGATACAATGAGCAAGATTTATACTTTTGTGCAAGTCCTATATCACTAGTTTTGATCACCTACCCCCATGTGGGTAGATTAAAGTCTACCCCTCTTACATGGCACCATGTAAGAGGGGTAGACTTTAATCTACCCATACCCTCCTACATAGCATGCCACATGACATGCCATTTAGGAGGGGGTAGACTTTAATCTACCCACATGGGGCTAGGTGATCAAAACTACCTATATCACAGCAAGCTTCTTTACAAATCAAACATTAGGTGACATATATAACTCATCCCGTTTTATAACTTCCTGTTATCTTTTCCAACCAACCAACTTTTTAACTGGATAAGTATAGTTTATTTAATTCACGGTATATATCTTATTGTAATAGGTAATGTATATTTACTTGCTTGAGGGGCTGAAAGCATAGTATTAATTTCCTTATTGTGGCAAGTGTGCGAGTACATAATAAAAGTGATTATAAGTGAAGGAAAATAAACTTGGCTGAAAATAAAAGTGATTACTTCCCTGATGTTATTTGTTGAGGTCATTATGTAAGCGATGATATAAGATCAACGAATCACTTTGCACATCTGCTGCTTTTCCCCAAGTTCTTGTTGAAGGCTGGTCGATTTCATTATCAACATAGAGCTTGTAATAACGTCTCCACAAAAGTAGTTCTTTTTTCGTTTTTCTTAAGAATTGTGGCACGTCTGCTATTTTTCCCCAAATCATTTTTCATGCTGAAAATTTTCAGCATGATATACTGAGTGAGGGCCATGCTAGTGAGCAAGTGAGCACCTGACATGATTTCACCTCAATTAGCGGTCTTGCTGAGACATTGATTCACTCTCGAGACCCGCAAGTGAGAAGATTCGTCAGGAGATTTTGGCAACTTTGGTTTGTCAGGAGCGTGAAGTTGTTAGGCCGGTTTTGGTCATGACACGGTAGACAGCTGAACTTGCAAATATTGATGGGGCAGCTCTTTGGCTCTAGTTGTGTGGGAATGAGGATGAGATGGTGCGCATCCAAGAAGAAAGAGAAGCTGACACTGCTAGTTTCTCTAAGAAAAAGCTATTTCATCTCAAAGTTTGAGTGAATCTGATGCTATTAACAGCCATCTTAAGTCCTAGATGAAGGCTAAGATGGATCATTTTACTCGAGAAAGAAAGGAGCTGGCAGAACAGATACAGGAAGTTGAGGCTTGCTCCGACGGGATGATGAAATTGCTAAGCTTATTGCAAAGAAGAAAACACTTCAAGATTGCTTCCATGATGCAGGGAACCAACTCTCTCAATTGAAGGCTCGGAAACGTGATGAATTGAAGAGGTTTATGATGGAGAAAAATGCTCTTGCTGAGAGGTTAAAGAGTGCTGAAGCAGCACGGAAAAAATCTGATCATGAAGAATTGAAACAATATGCCATAGAAAAGATGACTTGCAGAGCTGTAGGGATGATTTGCAGAATTGTGAGATTTTTCCTTACCGGATTGAGAATAGGCTTTTTGATCATTGGTTCCCACAGAAGGCACCAATTGTTGCGTGCACAAGTCGCGCCAATGAAAGATTGGTTGATCGTGTTTTATGCCCAGTCTTAACTCCGGATTTTATAGGCGATGATGGGCTGAGATCTTCAGGCCGTCGGAAATTTTCGACAGAAGAAACAGTAATTTCCATTGGAAATTTCCATCAGACGCAAACAAACTGTCAGAAATTTCCGAAGGTGTCCTTTGACTGTCGGAACTTTCCGATGGCACAAACCATTCCGTCGGAAATTACCGACGGCCTGAAGATGCCATCGGAAATTTCCGAAGGATTTTGTGACCAAATTTATGCTTTTAATTATACTTTGTAAATATTGTTAATTAAATTTTTTTTAAAAATTAAAGATATTTGTTTTGTCATCCCTCTACTATCGCATATGCCCATTTTATCAAATAATATGCATGTTTGACAAATCATTTATAAAAAAAAAATGTAATATGTAATTAATAGAATAAAAAAATATATTAGACAGCCTTTTCAAATTTTTTTAGCTTTAATTAAAACAATGAATATTACAGTATATAAAACTAGTGTACAAAAATATTACATTAATTGATACAAACAAATGAAATTTAGAGTATATATATCTAAATCAAAAGAAGTCTAACCCGATTTTCCTGGCTAAATAGCTTATGTCACTAATGGATTCAATTTTTTTTCTTTTTAATTTTTTTCCCTTGCCAATACGCTTTTACCTCTCTCTCCTTTTATTCTCTTTCTCAATTATATCACCAATCTCCATCTTAGCATTTATTCAGTTTATCTTCATATCAAACTCTTCCAATTTAATAAAATGTGTTTTCTTCCGATCTACATCAAGTCGTCTGAGCAAAAATCCGAGCAAATAACATTTTAAAAGTCTCATTTTCTTTTACTGTCATGTATTTAATTACATCATTCCCTTCCGTTATTCCTTTCAATAGTTGATTTACATCTCCATTGTTGTTTTTTTTTTTAAATCTCTTTTTCAGTTGGCAAATGAAAAATGTTTAAAAATTACAGATACATGGCATTAAATGATGAAAATTTATCTGTCTTTTTTTTATTTTCGGCATATTTCTGCTGAATTCTATATATCTGCAGAAATTCAAAGGTTATTTGTTCACAATCTGATCTTCTTTTGTGAATGTAATATTTTATTAATAATATTATTACGTATAAATTAATATTAATAATTAATAATTAATTAACA
>CAVNYN010226352.1:0-20429 GCA_963692815.1 Nyctanthes arbor-tristis
AAATGAAACAAAAACAATACTATATACGAAGGAACGAAACAAAAATGACTTAAAGGATGACGAAAAGTCAAAACGATACTAGAAACAGTTCTTGGTATGACTCAATAGCCATCTTGCTCATTGATTGTTCTTGGTGTTTGCTAACCATCACAGTCTCTTGAGCTAAATTAAATAGACATTACGAAACAAAAAACGAAACTGGGATTCAAAAACCGTTTAAAGGAAGATGAATAGCCAAAACTATACTAAATATGAAAGAACGATAGTTTAATTGTGTTGTGCTAAAATCTTAAACATCACACATAGCTCAGCATGTTAAAGTATATATTACCTTTTATTGAGAAATAGAATAATGAATAGATTCAAGTGGTCTCAACATTGACAAGTATGGGAAACGATACTTCTACGAAGGAATCGTTACGTACGTGTGCATTTCTAAAAGGGCATGCTAGGCTACACAGACTAAACATATATCAGTTTCATCATGCTAGGTATATTGAATCACGGTAATCTGCAAGGAGAACAGTTTGAAGAAAGCCGAATACTTAAAACGTACTAGATACAAAGAAACGAGGGTTCAATCGTGATGTACTAAAACGCTTGAAACGTGACACATAGCTCAGCATGTTGAAGGAGATATTACTTTTGGCTGAGAGATAGGAGAATGAATGGATTCGAATGGCCTCAATAATGACAAGTATGGAAAATATGAAGAGAATTGTTACGTACGTGGGTATCTCTAAAAGGTTACACTAGCCTACACAGACTAGACATGCACCATTGCACAAGCAATCATAGTTTTTCTTCAAGCGACAATATAGTTATACATTTCCAAAATGGATTACACCAAACATTGAACTAAACATGCACCATTATATGCTAATTGCTACGTGGAGTAAAAAAGTACTTCGATATCGAAAACCATAAACAGTTGTTGGTACTAGAGCACGACACTACTATCGTGATGTGTCAAAATGCTCGAACCATGTCAATGTGGTTTCAAACACACTTTAGAGTCTTGATCATTCGTTTGTCAAAGCTAAGCATTGATGATGCGCGTCACAACTGACGTGTTGTTTTTATTTATCATGAGCGAGAGTTTATTCATTATGTGCTTGTGCAACTATTGAAACATTGGTCGATGCACAAATCGACTAAAGTATCGTTTTCAAAAATCAAGAACAACTATTGAGTCGTATTGTTTTCTACGTCTAATGAATGGTCCAACCAAGTGCCAAACAAAAAAAGCATGCTCTTAAACACAACTTAAACTGTTGATTATAGTGAATGTTTGTCTGAAAATATATGATATAGAATTATGTGAAGCTAAACTCATTAAACAACAATAGATACATAAAACGACTGAAGTATCATTTCTGTGTTTCTGACATGACTAATGTTTTATTCGTTATTATATGTTTAACAAAAGATCCCACCAATGGCCAAAACGTAAAAATGCTTTTAAACACACTTGAATTGATTCCGATAGCGGCTAGATGCAATATGTTTTAAACAACCTGTAAAGCTGCTTCAACAAATCGATGCATAAACCATCTGAAGTATCGTTTTCTAAAATCAAGAACAACTGTTAATTCGTGTTGTTTCTACACCAAATGAGTGATCTAGTTAAGTGTCAAATGCAAAGAACATGCTCTTAAACAACCTTAAGCTGTTGATTACAGTGAATTTTGTTCGAAAAGATATGATACACGATTATATAAAATTGAACTCATTAAACAATGACAAGTGCGTAAAACGACTGAAGTATCGTTTCTGTGTTTCTGGAATGATTGCTTTTTTATCTTTATTAAGCGTCATGATTTCTATTTCATACAATTTAGAATCTACATTAACAAGCTCCTCAACTATTTTGTATTCTCTACATACGAAATGCTAGAGGGAACAAAAATAACATTGATATTATCTTTATTGTTCTTTTCATATTTCCACACCCATATAGCTTTATTATTCTTTTCAAACTCAATAAAGTGACAGACTTATACCCGCACTATTCTCTTAGTACCCATCACTGCAAAAAAAAAAAAAAAAAAAAAAGAAGAAGGAAAATTAACAAATTAATGATTACACATTTGTAATATACGAGAAATATGTGAGATTTTAACTAAAAGTTGAAAAAAAAAAACCGATAACGACTGTAGTATCGTTGCGCAGGGTACATCACGACTGCACAGTCGTTATAGTTAATATTTTATCTTTACACTTTTAATAGAATGTCAAAACAGAAAACCCTACGAATCAAAACAACTATGAGATAAAAACAGATAACGAATGTAGTATCGTTATGCATAGCATTTCACGACTGTACATTCGTTATGGCAAATATATAACGGCTGGAGTTTCTATACAAGAAAAAAGCTAAAATCATAGTAACTACAATGATTGTACGATAAAAAGAATAAGAATACATACCTACTAGTTTAGATCTTTATATCTCTTCACCATTTTCCAAAGCATAAAAAATTTCTAGAAAATTTGTCTAATGAAGGTCATTTGCTTCGCCCATGATCATCAACTACACATAAACAACCATTAATAGAATGAGTTTGTAGTTTTTGGAGCCAAAGATAGATGAGATTGCTGGAAAACGAAGAACAATTTTGGATGGAAGGCAACGGTAATGACGAATGCTTGGTAATTGCTTATGAACCCAACAAATTATTTCAAGGGTATTTCAGTATTTTTGCTTAGAAGGACATTTTGGACATTACAATTTCAATTTTACTATTAATTTTCTGAAAAGGTCATTTAGCCTCATATATTTTAGTGATGGGTCTATTAAATAAATAACCCATTTGACAAGGTCAATTAAATAAAAGGCCCTTGGGGAAAGCATGGGATAATCTTGTGGGTAATGTGAGTACTCCATCTGCTAATTGTAATGCTTCACCTAGCAATGCTGCCGTTGGCAATGGGACTAAGGCAGCGGGATTAGTTCCTGATATACTGCCCAGCTCCACTGAAGCTCAAACTGATGTTGACTAGCAACTTGGACTGCCAAAATCCCCCTGCTGCTCTCAAACTTTGGGGAGCAAGGATACAGAAACTGAAGGCTCTAAAGCTACTGAATCAGAATCTCCTTCTTGGGCAGAAGTGCTGCAAAAGAGGGAAGCTGAACTTGGTAACACCATTCCTTTCATTGAACCTGCTAATGATAGAGCTAAGCTTGTGGAAGGTGTCGATGTGAAGGATGTTTATGATGCGTGGGGATATTGCCTTGTTGGATACTTTGCAGCTAGATTCCAAGGAAAAAAGGCCTTGATGCAACTTGTTGCCTCTTGGAAAGTGCAATATAAATACCATGTTCATCGCAGTGGGTGGTTGGTATTTAAATTTAAAACGAAGCACGATAGGGATAAGGTCTTATATGGGGGTTCTTATTTTGTTTTTGGATGAGCTTTGCTCCTTAAAGAATTACCATCCTTATTTGAATTTGGTGAGGATGAAATTTGTAAGATTCTAGTGTGGATTACCCTTCCGGGCTTGCCCCTTCAATGTTGGACAATCTCTGGTTTAGGAAATATTTGCTTTTGGGTGGGTAAACCAATTTGTACTGACAAATTCACACAAACGAGAGAGAGAATTGCATATGCTAGGGTGTGAGTGGAAGTGGATTTCTCCAAGGAGTTGGTTAACAATGTAAGGGTCGAATTACCAAATGGCAGAGTGCTTGAGCAGCAGATTGTATTTGAAAACGCTCCTAAATTTTGTGGCAAATGCAAAGTGTTTGGGCACTCAAAGGAGAGTTGTACAGCTGGGCAAACTGAAACTAATGTAGCCCCTGCAGAATTAAACAAACACAGTGATGGAAAGGAGAACCAAGCCACAAAAACAAATGGTTTAAACACAGAAAATGCTCTGATTCCAGAGGCAAACTCTAGGCAGCAGAATGGGAATTCTGGGCAGAATTATAGGCAGCAGAAAGGTCAGAATTCTGAGCTAAAGGGTGGGCAGAACTCACCTAAATCTGGGCAGAATTCTGGGTAGCAAAATGGACAGAATTCAGCAAAATCTGGACAACAGAATGGGCAGAATACAGAGAAATCTGGGCAGAATTCTGAAGGTATGAAGGGACATGAAAACACTGGGAATATTGATGAATCTGTGTCCAAAAAAAAGGGGAGAAACAGATGACCAATTCCAACTTGTTACCAAAAAGAAAAAAGGGAGTAATGAAACTGGTTGACACCTCCAATCTGTACAGAATTTGGGCAAAACATCACAGGGCCATAGTAAAATACCTCCAGCCCCAAATGAAGGTAATAAGGCCGACTGTGGCATTTAGAAGGGATAAAAAGAAGGGTCTTTCGACCCCTTAATCATGAAGATATCCTCATGGAATATTAGGGACCTAAATAAGCCCCTAAAACAAAATGGGGTTTCTAACCTCATTAAGGAACACAAGGTTGATGTTATTGGAGTTCTTGAAACAAACTTAACCAAGGAAAACTTCAGAAAATTATGAGATTCAAATTTCTGGGTTTGATGGGAGACTAATAACTTTGTCACCCACCAAGCGGGCCGAATTTTGACTTTGTGGAACCCCGAAAAAATTCTTTTTGAACCGCTGGAGATTACATTTCAAGTTATTCATGGCAAAGCAACTTGCAAGGTATCTTCATCTATTATTTACGTTAGTTTTGTGTATGGTTTGCACTCTATTGTTGATCGGGGAGCCTAATGAGAGGATATTTTTATTTTGAGTAATGTTATTTAGCACCACTGGTGTTTGGCACATATCAAGGTGGTACTAAATGATAAGTTGAAGACGTGTGCTCTTCCGATCTATTAAATGGATCATTTATTTATTCATTTAATTTCACTTATTATTTAATGACACATTAAATGCCACATAGACTGGTGACAAGCATCACTAGTGCTATATAGTATTATTCTTTTATTTTTGGCACAAATTACAACTCATATCCATGGATAACTATTGGGGATTTTAACTCCGTGCCCAATGATAATGAAAGAATGAATGGTTCTGCTGTCACTCCATATGAAACACAAGATTTTTCTGATTGTTGCTCATTTCTGGGGCTTATTGATTTACCGTTTTTATCCTTTTTCCCCCCAAAATAAGGTGATTTTACCATCTGACCTCTATATACTATAAGTAGTTGGAGTAAAAAAAAAAATGAGTATTTAATATGTGATTGGAAGCAAAAAAAATTAAGAATAAAATTATGAATTTTACCCTATTTCGTAAATGATTTTGTAAATGCTAGTTATATTGACACCACATTTTTTTTTATAACCACACCACATTATCAATTAAGGTTCTATTCAAAAGTTTTGATGGAAAGTCACTAAATATTTTAGATAAGTAAAAAAATAACGAATATTCAAGTGCAACTATATATATTTTTCCTTCAAGTGAATGTATGCCGACAACGAAACTTGGATGAAAATTTTTATTATTTGATGCAAGGACTACTAATTAATTAAGTATTGTTAAAAAGATACAAGATAATAATTATGGATATATAAATGTAACAATACATAAAGTTTATATACTATTAATATAAATAAAAGTGGTGTGTTTATAAAAAAAGTGTGGTGTCAATGTATTTACCCTTTTGTAAAAAACTCTTTATTTTGCCTTTCATAACAATATAATAGGTTCCCATCTTTGATTTTGGTTTAGAAAAAAAGATTTATTTGGACTTTAAAAATAACTTCACTTTATTATTATATTATTATCGAAAATTTGTAATAATTATTAAGATAAATATATATTGAACTAGTTGCCAAAAGAGGGGGAAAAAAGAAAAAGAAAAGGATAATATACTGAACGTCTGCAGATATATGTAAATTGTGATCATCCAGAAAATACATTTTTAATAGTACAATGCATAAATATCTGTGTTACTTAAATACTCCAATATTTCAAAATCTAGATTGGTGCATAACAATAATAATTACAAAGAATAATATTACATGTTTTATTATTTCTTACACTGCATTTTGTAAATTTAAATTATCAATAAATAAAATTATGTTAACAACCATATATATTTCAATATTTTTAAAAGTATATATAATAATAATTTTCTTCCACCATGATCATGATTTAATCTATTCCATTTTTAAAATTTTCTCCATCCCCTGTTTTATTTTTTTATTTTTTTCCCCTTCCTGACCGTCAAATGCATCCCGGCAATTTTGAATTTTTTCTTTTTTTTCGCTATTGATGGTGAGGAATGGCAATGTTCGGGTCAAGTACTCCTTCCCCATATCCTCTACCAAGCCCGCCCATACCTGTTTTATACTCTTTTGAATTGGATATGAAGTGGGTACTGGTCTGGAAGGTAAAAAACACCCATTACACGCCCCTGTTTTCAAAAATCCTAATTTTCTCCTCCTCCTTTTCCTTGGTTGTTTCAGATAATATTGTGTTAAAAATCTTGTTGTAGATTGTGCTCAAAATTTTTTCTTTGGAAGACAGAAAAAATCTATGATATACTTAATTATTTAGTTAAGTACATCATAGACAGAAAAAATTAATTTATTTCAATTATTTAATTAAAATCTGTTCGATAACATCGAACTGTTCGCTTTTCCGGTTCGATAACCAGTTCGCTGTTTTGAACATTTACAAATACTAAAACCAATCTGGAAAAAAATCTGATGTTGTGAGATAAAGAAGAATACGGCTCATCAGTTCATAGTAAACTTTTTTTTTAAAAAAATAATGATTCATTAAAATCTTGAACTTTTTGAAAACTCAAGGCCTATAAATTAAGGCTTTATTATGAATAGCCATTTTCTAAGTAGTTTAATATAGGTACACATACTCAATTTTTTCACTAAATAACTAATATGTGATTCTCTTTCTATGCTTAAAGTCACATTTTCAACGGATTTTAAAAAAAGAATAAAATTTCAATTTTTTAAATGGCAAAGATAAAAAAAAATTATAAAATTGAATGTTCTTTATCTACATTATTTTAGGTAAAAAGTAATTTTTTTCAATTTTAATTAATATCGGTCCAATGACTTTGAACCGTTAGCTTTTTCGATTTCATGACAGGTCCAATTTTCTAAACATTGGCTAATGCTTGAACCAAATGAGAAGAAATCACCTAGTGTGAGATAAATTAAAATAAAAAATTTAAAAAAATCGATCGAAAATAAAATTGCTAAAGATAATGGAAAATTTAAATGTAGAGTGAGAGAGAGATTTGAGAAATCTTAGATAGAATGGGTTCTATTAGAGGAAAGAATGAAATCTCGATAAAGAAAGAGAGACATATCTAGATAAAATAAAATCTGATTTGGTGATTGATATTAAAAATTAGAAATATAATAATAATAAATTAAATCAAATATATCTATAAACTAGTTTAACACCCATGCACTGCAGGGTAGCAAATTGGTAAAAAATGGGGGAATGTTATATATGTCACGCCCCCGCTAATTTTATAAATATTTTCGAATACCGTATATTGATTAACAAATTCCGTAGCGGAAGCTTTAATACAAATAGGGGGACAGGACATACAAAACAAACCAATAGCTTTCGGCTTGATAAAGCTAATTGCCTAAAACTAAAAAGTTGTTAATTTTAAAGAATCGTTGCAACTCGGTTAGTCAATAAAATGCAAAGAAGTCATCAAGTTATATTAATAATTATTTTTCATGGATTGTCAAAACGAACAAAATTAATCTTTTCAAAACAAAGTATTGGAAAACCAATGTTATATACAATAAGAAATACATTTAGAGAGAGGTAGGTATATTTGTTAATACAAAAGGTATTTGTTAATACAAAAGGTATTAAATTCCTAATATTTTCATAACACAGGTTGTCGCTACATGCAAAACGCTACTCCCTTCGCGAACATGCTCCAACCCATACCTTAGCTTGCCTTCCAAATATCATATCTTTAATCATCTACAAAAAAATTGTAGAAAGAAGGGAGTGAGTACGAAGTACTCAGAGAGTAACAAAACCCTTTGATTCACTTTTTATTTGAAAGATTTATTTCCAAGAAAACCATTAAATGCACATAGCTTTTCAATGCACAAATATGCTTTATCACTAGTTAAACTACTAGCCATGGTGCACGCAAGAGTCATATCAATTCAATCATGGCCATATATAAAGTGGATCCACAATGAACCCCGGTTGACCCTTACCAGAATTCAAATTCAAAGCAAACACCATACTAATCTTCCCTATCCCGGGATCATTGGATAGGTCATAGTATATGAACAATTCAAAGCAATTCAATACAAAACGGGTAGAGCAACTAGTGATTCAAATGCAATAAATTAATCTTTTTTTCAATGCATCAAAATCCATATTCATTTCATGGAAATCATCAATCAAAATATATGCTTATCTTATCAAAGCTTCATGAATGTAGAAAGGGAATCAAAGTATTAGTTATTCACCTCAAATATTTTTTGAATAATTCACGTGAAAAAATATCCTTAAAATCTTGACATTCCTCAGTTAAAACTATTTTTCAAGCTATAATCCTTCTATATATGATAAGGGACCCTTTTTCAAATGACAAATAAGGGTTTTGGTAGGTTTTTATTGGTTTTCTTCTTCACTTGACCATGTTGGACGAATTTTGGGGTCTTAAGGGAGAAAGGGGACGGTTTGGGAACTTTAGGACCCAAAGGCCCTTTTTATAATTGTTGAAATTTAGTTGTTTTTAATAAATTTTAAGTTCCGCCAACCAAATTGTGACACGTGGCGCAACGGATACTATACACATGGTGGCAAATTGTCCAAGAAGTCCTTCCCCTTTGCATTATCTTTCAATTAAGTCACCGTACTTTAGTTTATGTCAATCAAGGACTAAATTCTTTCTCTATCATCAATTGAGTAATAATCTTTTAATTTTTCTATTACAATTCAAGAATTCTTGTGACATTTCAAATGGTTATTTAATCATTGTCAAAATAATATTTACATTATCAATAGCGTGGTTAATTCATCATTGTCAATATATTGTCAATTATTATCAATACAATATCAACAGTTACTTTCTAATTCCAATTCATTGCCCAAATATCATTCATGTTGCCAATGATCATGTTCTAATTATTAACATTCATTTGAGTAACAATCTTGGAATTCATTGCAACCTCATTGTTATATTCTAATTCTTGACAATCTTGCAACAATTCAAATATAATTACATTGTCATATGTCAATTCAATTTGAGTGATAATCTCATCTCCTTGCAATTCGATATAATCATATCGTTACATTCTACTTTTGGACATTCAATTGAGTACTAACCTTGTATTCTTATGACTAAGGTAAGAAATGTGTCTCTTTATTATCAAAATAATTTTCATATTTCTTGTTAAATTTTTACGGGATGTTACAATCTACTCCCCTTAAATGAATTTCATCCTCGAAATTCGTTAAGCATTGTGGCAATGACTTTTTATTTTCAAAAGTATAGTACGCAATTGGATAATTTTCACTTCAAGGAATGGCTTCCGCTGCGTACTCTCATTTCTTTTATTGCCAAGAATATGCATGGTGATCGAGTTATTAACTCCTTTTTCATGCATGATTTTTCCATCCATCTTCAATATCGAAGATTAAAAATCAAATTTATCTTTCCTTCTTAACCCCAAATATACCATAAGTAAAAAAATTGGGTTGAGCAATTATTCAAAATTTTAACAATCCAATTACCCGATATTTTATGCAAACTTTATTCAGAATGGGTTTGGATTGTCAGTTGATTATTTACTAATAACAACTAGCAAAATTTGATTCCTTGAATTGTATTCTTTTCAAAACTATTTCAAGTTCGTTCCCAATTTTCGAGCTAGTGTTCCATAATTGTTTCATAAATTTCATTTTGAGCTTCAAGTTAAATTGCAAGGACTAACCAAGGCAAGAAAGGAAAATCAATCGGTTTCAAAGTTTGATGAAATAGAGTGGTGCTGGCATAAGAGGAGGTAACAAAGTAACAATCAATAAAGAACCAAAGGAGCTGACGTCATATGAGATTAAATAAGATTGATGGAAATACAAGTAGAAACATAAAGTAGGGTGCATTGACACAAAATCAATTTAATTTCACATAAATTCATTGTCAAACAAGTAAGGTTTTTCAAATTATAAAAAGAATTATTATCGATAGGTCATGACCAAACAATCTCAAGGGCTCAATCAAAATGGTAACAATAGGCACTGAATGAAATTTCATAGTGAAAAGCAAAGGCAATAAAAGCAATAAGGGACTAAGCAAAATTTCTGAGATGACAAGTAGGCAATCAAAGATAAGCAATAGTAGGTGAGAGCAAGAAATAGAGAGAAGAAACAAATTCTCCCAAATTTCAATTTTTTTTCCAAGATAGTAATATCAACTCATATATCAAAGGCGTTTTGAATAACAACCAAGGTATAGGGCCATTGGTACAAGGAAAGTTTAACAAGTAATCAAGAATTGTAAAAGAGTTAACGTTCCTAGTAATTAAACCAGGTAGAAAGGGACAAGAGACGGAATCATAAAGTCCTTTGTCGAGTAAATAAGGTTTTCAAAATTGCAAGGAGAGCGATTATCCATAGGCAATGATCAAACAATTTCATGAGCTTAATCAAATGGCAACAAAAGCACTGTAAAAGGCATATAATCAAGTAAAGGAAATGATAGAGAAGCCCAAAGGAGATTCCAAGATTCCGAATAGACAATCAAGGACAATCATGGATATTCCAAGATTCCAAGATTGGGGTAGTTGTTGTGAGTTCTACTTGGCTTTAGTATATTTCTTCTCAAGTGAAGCGTTATAAATAGAAAAGTTGTGATTTTTATGTTGTGAGGTGTCGGTAAGCTTGATTTATGAAGTGATGTTGCATATAATGAGAAATTAGTACATTGTGAAGTGTATTTGGGTTGATGTTGGATATTATGCAGGTTGGCTTGTTTATAAATTAGACAAGATGCTGTCAAAATTTTTCTAGAATAAGTAGTATATTCATGAGTCTTGACGGTAAATTCTAGCTTCTAGTTGAAATTTATCGTCGGCGCACGTTACACTTCTAGTAAGTTAGAAGTACTGGGAGTGGGGCGTGTCACGATAGGCCAGAACTAGGTCTGGGCTTTAACTTAAAAAATTGGGTTTGGGCTTGAAACCCGAAACCCGAACGGTTATGGTCCGGTCCCGGGTTTTGACATAAAGCCTGAAAAAACTCAAAAAGTATGACTTAATATTTTGCAGTTTACTCTATCTTCAAATATATTTTTTGATACATGGTAGAAAAATGTGAGAGAATTTAAGTCGGAAATACTCGTGAAACATAATTCAAAGAGAATGATGTAATTATTTTTATAAATTATGTTATATATCTTTATATTTTATAAAAATATGGAAAAAAAAATAGTTACTTAGATAGTGGTAATACAATTGCTGTGTATTTGTTTGATTAGTTTTGTAGTTACTCTTGTATGACATAGATCTGAAGATAAATGAAATGAAATAGTTGAGTGAATGCATGTAATAATAATTAGATAGAGAAAAGAGATAGGTTGGATATGTAGAGTAATAGCAATTTAGAATATTGATTTTTTAACTGAAAAATATAATAAAAAACTCACATGTATATATAGGATTTTTTTTTCTTTGTTTTTATATTGGAAAATAAACATTGATTTATTATGTACATACTAAGTTTGTTTCTTTCTCATATTTATACATTTGAAAAATTACAAACCTGAATAAAATCCAAACAATTACTCGAATCCGGACCGAGACCGAAACCAAATGGGCTTGTCGTTTACAAGCTTGAAACCGGACCAAAAACGAAAATAATCGGTCCAGTCTTGGGCATTTCAAAATCCGAGCCGGAAACCCAAACACACACATCTAGTTGTGGCAAAACAACAATAAAAGCAAAAGGCATTGAGAAAAAAAAAAGAAAAGAAAAGCAAGAAAGAAATCCGTGGCAATAGCTAATTAACTCGAAGTTCAATTCCCAATTCGATGCAGCAAGTAATGGAGGAAATTGAAGATGCTTCACAGAAGACAAGGGAGGTTGATATTAGAAGAGGTATCTGGCGCTGGACAGAAAGGATGCTGATAAAAAGAATTTGGAAGAGACTTATTATGAATATTGAATGTGGTGTGAAACACACCAAAAGGAAAAAAAAAAAAGGACGATAATAATAATAATAGTAATGCCAAACATATTCACATAAGGTCATTATTGTAAGAGTAATACTATTTATCTAGATTGAAGATTAGTATCCAGTCTAATTGGCATTACTCATTGGGGAATGTGTGGAGATATATAAATACATGGGAGCATTGAATTATTCAACAACCAATAATGAAATGACAACTAGACTAAAGAATAAATAGCATTATTGTTAATGTAATACTAATCAAGGACCTTTAAGTAAATAAAAATGTTTTCTAAAATTGTAGTAGGGAAATCAAATTTTGTAGTTGCAACATAATTACCTTAAAAATTTATACGTGTACAAGAGTATTAATTTAACAGTAAACTAGTTTTTTTCACCCATGTAAGGGTGCACATTTGTATCAAAATTGACGAGTACTTGCTCTTTTTATAGATCATGTCATAAATAAAATACAATATACAAGTTGTATTTTATAAAATTAGGAATTGATATGCGAATTATAAATCACAACTAAATATTTATAGTAAAATGCTTGAGTATTCATCATAAATTTGGTCGCATAACTGAGTCCATAATTCTGGGTCTCTTTCAAATACGTCGTACAAGTTCACACGTCCAATTTTATACAAAGTTGTAATAATTAGCAGTTAAATGATCGAATCACAATCAACTATAGCAATCATGAGTCTGGCCACTCACTCGTGCGTTGCATAGAAATACTAATTCTAACAAAAAAATCAATAATAATGAACAATAAAATAGTGAACAGATACGTGCAATCGGATTTGCATAACAAAATTATTAGATATATAATTTTAATTTAGCATTTGACACGTAAAATTAATGTCGCATTAATAATATATCAATAATACGTACTCAATTAATGTTTTACTATATTTTATTTTTAAATCATCTAACTTATTTAATATTATTATTTAACAGTCTAATAATACATATTAGCATGTGCATACATGTATTTTCTAGATATCCGTTTAAATAAAAATTTTAATATATAATAGTACCCTCTCCATATACACTTTTAAAGGGATAATACCTCGTTTCCCCACATACTCTTTTAATTGGGTAATATCTTTTTATTTTGTATAAATACCCATAATACCAAGTTGCTATTTTAGTCTAGCAAATAACAAAAATAATTTTTTTAAAAAATAGTACGATTTTATAATGACCATCGCTAGAGACGTAATAGTTATAATGATATATCAATATGACAAAATTTTTATCCAAAGTTGATCTATTAATAGTTATGTCTGAAATTAATTAATTTTTTATCTTATAAATAGTTGAACGAATTTCTAGCATTTTAGGATTACCTGCAAAATAGGAGTATATCATGGTACAATTCTAATTTTCACAAATATTAAGGAAAAGTACAATTAATAGTGTTGAAATGTAAAATTTAATATCATTTCCCCTAATATACCATTTCATTTATTAAATATCTATTTTAAATAATACTATTTTATCGATTAAAATACACATTAAATAGGGTTATAAAATAAAATTAATATTCTAATTATTTTTTTAATTGGAAAGTGGACTATATTTTGAGACGGATGAAAGGAAAATTGTACCAATTTTATGGGGCAGAGGTAGTATGAAAATAATTAAATTTGTTCAATTAATAATTAGGAAAATTTTGTAAGATAAAATAATGAGTTTAATTCAGTGTTAGATTTTTTATTAGTCTTTTAGGTTTGTATAATTATATTTGCGGAAATATTTGATGAATATTTTTAAACATACTATTTAAATACATGTTTAATGTTTTATTATAATTTACTTTTTAAATCATATAACTTATTCAATATTATTAATTAACAATTTAACATTACACATAAGACGTGTACCATAATATATGTACCTGTCTGATATTGATTCATATAAAAATTTCATTGCAATGAGACTATATCCACTCTATATACTCTTTAACTATATAATATCTCGTTTTATTATGTATTGACAGATAAACAATAAAACCTTTAAAAAAATACTGCATAATTTCAGAAAAATTATTTTTATCATGATACATATATCCGATCGATGCTATTCATATAGAAAATTACGTTGTGTATATAAGAATATCTAAATTAAGAACATAAATAAATTAAGAATATTATATATATATGTAATTTTTCTCTTTAATTAGACAAAGATTATGGTGTTATCCAAAATGTATTATCTTATCAAATATTGACAATAACATTAGGAAAGCATTAAGGTGTTATCCCAAAGAATACATTAAAAGAAAAGGACTTCTTTCCTTGGTATAAATTTCAAAATTTTACCAAGGAAAATTTGGAAATTATGCCGAAATTCTAAAAAAAAAAATCGATGAGATTGTGGTGTGGATTTTAGAAAGTGAGGAATTTTAGGTAGTATTGGGTTCTAAAGAAAGGAAGAAAGGGATAATGGAGGGAGATATGTTAGTTAGGGAAGTAGAAAATAGAATGTCAGACAAATCGTCTATAACACTAAAAGTAGTGAAGAAGCAGGAAAAATTCAGTAATTGCACCAAATATAATCAATTTTATGCTAGCCAAGGGTAGTATTATATATCATTAATTTATTATCTTATATTATTATATGATTATGGTTTGAATTCGAATCCCAAAATATTAGAAAAATGTATAAAACGGTGTGATGGAACAAAAAAAAAGGGAAATAAAAGTATGGTTAATCATGCAATATTACTTAGGGTTGTAATGGTAAATAGAAAAAATACTTAAAAAAGTGGTGAGGAAGGTAATTATTGTGGTCCCATAAAAAAAGTAATAAATGTTGTGGCAATATTACTGTCTCTTTAAAAATAAGCAATGCTATTTAGAATTATTAATGACATGTTAAGATGACACTAACTGATAAGTTGAATCAAATGAGTCATTTATTCAAATATTTAATTTCACTTATCATTTAATGCGACACTATGTCTATTTTAGAAATAACAGAGTTGAGTTAATGCTCCAACCCACCCACCTCCATCTGCAATCTCCAAAATGGAGATGGCTATCGTGAATCTCCAAATTTGTGAATGTACAAATAGAAGAGCATTATACGAGAGAGGTAGGACGGTCGTATATATCCAGTGGTACGATAGTCTATTAACCATATGACAAATGGAATTAAATCTCACTTATATATATTGTTATTTTCTCTCTCTTAATTTAATGAAAACTACCCAATTAAATAACACTAAATGTATTAATCTCTTTTTTTTTTGAAAGACCAAGTGTACTAATTAACTTTAAATAAAACCTCAAACCATTTTGTTTACTAATTCTAAGTGGCAAATTTAGCCCATTGTACATATATATTTTGTTAATTCTAACTTATTTAACGTCAATGTTATGTTACTTTCATTGTATACATGAATAAAATAATAATACAAATGTTGTTGATTGTAAAATGTCAAATGATTAAACAATTATGTATTTGTTTTGAAAAGAATATAATTTAATGTATTATTGATGTGCCTGCTAATTATGCATAAAGATTTATTCATATAATTAGATTAATCAATATTTAAATAAGTTAGCACTTTTAAGGGGAAAAAACCACATCTAAATAAGTTAAGCATTAACAAAAAAAGTTTCATCTCTAATTTTCCAACTTAGAATTTTTTTGACGGGATTTGCAAGTTAGAATTAAGCAAAAAATTTTATTTGGAGATCTTTAACAAAAAGAGAGAGATATTTGAGATTTTATTTTATTTAAAATCAATACAAATGAGTTGTTTTCATTAAATTAAGAGAGAGAAAAGAAAAAATATTTAAATGAGGTTTAACTCTATTTGTCATAATATAAGTGGATGTTCCTACCGCTGGACATATAGGACCGTCCTTCCGAAGACTCTCTCGCATTATACAGACTTACAATTTACGGAAATGCTATCCCATAAATTGCAAGCTAGTCCTTATTTTTTTAATTTTTCACTATTTATAGTTTTTATATTTTTTAGTCATTTTAGTCCTTATATTTTATTTATCGTTGTTTTTTCATTACCTCATATAATTTGGATTATCTTGTACTTATTATTTCATTTGTTGATTGCAACAAATTTTTTTATTTGATGTGTATTTAGAGTAGTCCTAATATGAAAAAAAGAAAAGCATGACTAATTGAGTTAATTACTCTATTAATGACTCAATTATTCATTTAATTATGTTTGATATTTAATTTTTTAATTTGTAAAATATGTTGAGTGGTTGTAAATTGAGTTAAATAGGAAATATGGATATTTGGATAAAATTTGGAGATTATAGGTTGAGAAGGTTAAAAGAAATAGAAATTGTAAATCTCTATTTTATAGGATAGATGAGGCGAAAATAGAGTTTTGGATTAGAGATAGCCTTAGTTGGTGCCAAGCACCGCTAGCATTTTATAGCCTTACTAGTAATTTCACTAGTGCACTGCACAGGTTAACAACACCAAATAATATATCTCATTTGAATTGAGTAAAAATGCTTAATACAAAATCATAAAAGGTACAATTTAACTGAATATAATAACTTGCTAAGGGAACAAATATAAACTTATTAACTTAACACAGAAAATAGTACATGTTACATCCGATAAATATAGTTTGAATAAATAATGAAGGGTAATACATGTATACAATATTTAGAGTGCATTTGATACGAAAGAATCAAAAATAAAATATTTTCCAACTTTCAAGGAAAACATTTTACATAGGGGGAGCTGAGAATTATTTTCTAGAGAAAATGGAAAAACTATGTTTAATAGGATTGTACTATGAAATTTAAATTTTATTTCAAATGTGAATCAAAGACACGAAAGCTGGAATTTAGAAGGAAATTTGGCATTTTCCAAGGAAAATTTATACAATCAAACACACTATGGAAAGATTTCAGGCCTATCTCGCTTTGCAATGTGTTGTATAAACTTATTGCAAAAACCTTAGCAAACAGATTGAAAAGATTGTTGCCTGGGTTATCAAAATTTCAGTCTACATTTGTGCCTGGAAGAGCCATCACGGTTAATGAGTTGGAATTTTTTGCAAAAAATCATGATTTAGATTGGGTTCTCTCCAGATTGGGTTGCTTTGATTATGATGTGCATGACTTCGGTCTGGTATATGATTTTGGTAAACGGAAGAGAGGTTGGTCCAGTGATTCCAAAGAGAGGATTGAAGTAAGGAAACCTATTATCACCTTATTTGTTTCTTTTGTGTACGGAGGGCTTTTCATCTCTTATCCACCAAGCAGAGTTACAAAAAGACATTCAAGGGTGCAAGGTTGCTCGATGTGCACCAAGCGTATCTCGTCTCTTATTTGCGGATGACAACTTCTTGTTCTTCCAGGCTGACGAAGAAGAAGCAAGGTCAATGAAGGAAGTACTCATAAAGTATGAAAAGGCATCGGCTTAGGAAATCAATTTTGATAAGTCGGGTATTTTCTTTTCTCCTAATGTCTCCAACGAGTTATGACAGTCCATTTCCACTATTCTTGGTGTGGGGACTAACCTTAATATAGAGAAATATTTAGGTTTGCCATCTTTGATCGGAAGGAAAAAGAAGGAGGTGTTCAACTTTGTTATGGACCGGATTTGGAAGAAGATACAAGGATGGAACGGGAAGTTTCTCTCAAAAGAGGGACGTTCTATTCTTATCAAATCCGTTGCTTAAGCAGTGCCAACCTATTGCATGTCTATTTTCCTATTTCCTACTACATTATGTGAAGAACTGCAAGTGCCTACAAACTTTTATTGGTGGGGAAAGAAGTCAGATAAGAGCAAAGGACTTAACTGGCTTAAATGAGACAAACTATGTGAGAGACAAGAACATAGTGACATGGGATTTCAATAGCTTCAAGCTTTCAATAGGGCGTTACTTGCTAAACAGGGGTGGACGCTGATTAATAACCCAATGTCTTTTGTTAGCTAAGTCTTCAAAGCCAGATATTATCCTAGAGGAGATTTTCTCTCTTCCAACATGGGGTTTAGGCCAAGCTACACGTGGCGTAGTATTTGGACCTCTAAAGGGATTTTATTGAAATGGTATCGTTAGAGAGTAGGAACGGGACACAATATCAAAGTGTGGACTGATCCATGGATTTTGGGACACCCTTCGTTCAAGGTTGAGTCTTATGGTGATCCAGAGTGTGAAGATATCAAGGTGAGTGAAATTATCTTTCAGAAAACTAAGGAATGGGATACGACTCTTATTCAAGCCATCATGACAACACGAGATGCTAATGAGATCAATTGGATATATCTTGCTCTCATTAATAATCGGGACAAGCTTATCTATCATTACAACAATAGTGCTGATTATATTGTAAAATCGGGTTACCTTATAGCAATAGAGGGTAGAAGTGAAGAGGTATGCTTTCCGGTTCAGGGGCCTTGGGGGGTTATCTAGAAGTTGAACATTCACCCCAAGATTAAGGTGTTCGTATGGCAAGCTTGTATGGAGTGTTTACTGACTAAGGAACGATTGGCTCACAGAGGAATAAAAGTGCAGCTAGAATGTGTCCTCTGTGAAGAAGATTTGGAGCCTATCTCGCATTGCCTTGTTGCATGTCTAAGTGCCTCGTTGTGTTGGGGAAAAGCAGGAATAACGTGGAATAGTGGAGGACTCTATGAATTTATAGAATATTTTTTCAATCTGATTGAAACTGAGAACAAGGAAAAATTAGAGGTGATTTGTATGGTGGCTTGGTCGATTTGGAAGGCCCGGAATAACAAATTGTGGTGTGAACAGTGTGATTCTTCTTTTACTATAGTTTCAAAGGGTCTAAATTACCTAAATGAATAGAAGATAGCACAAGGAAGAGAGAGGAGTACTGGACAAAGGCTGAGAACCGAATGGCAGTGGGAAAAACCTCAAGAAGGGTGGCTAAAATGCAATATAGATGTTGGTATTTTTGAAGAAGATGGATATGTTGGGTTTGGATGGATAGTCAGGGACCATGATGGGACGGTAAGGAGCTGTGGAATGCAATATAAGGAGGCACGAGTTCAAGTTAAGGAAGCGGAGAGCATGGGACTTCGTGATTCATTACATTTGTTACTATCGTGTGGATATACCAACGTGCTAGTTGAGACGGACTGTAAACCAGTAGTGGACGCCTTAAAAAGAGAAAAAGATGAGACATAATTTGGACTAATTATCAAAGGTTGCAAGATGGTTCTGAAGGATTCTGACCGGTTTAAAGTCTAATACGCAGTTCATACACTATCTCATCGTTCCAGAGATTATAACAACCCTAGTAGCTTTACTTATCCTCTGAATTGGCTTATTTTAATTATCTCCTCGGATGTAAATCAAGAAATTCATGTTAATGAGAATTAAGTCTTTATTTTCAAAAAAAAAAAAAAACAAGTATAATTGGTTGTTTGACTGTCTTTAACATATAACATAACCTTCAGACATTTTCAATTTATAACCCACGAAATATCTACATAAAATTGTTTATAAGTGTACATCAACATTTTCTACAAAATATACACGTGATCTATTTCTCCGTTTGATTTTTTTTTCAACTTTTCTAATATATATTAGTGATATGTAATTTTTCTCAATAAACACATTCTACAGACAAATACGTTCATATGTTAACATAACTTAATCAATATTTAAAGAATTGAACTGTAATGACCATTTTAATTGAAAAAATCAGGAATTGGCCAGAAATTAGTTCGATTTACCCCAAAATATATTTATCCAAAAATCGGTCTAAAAAATTAATAAAAAGTTGCTTGAACAGGTCAAAATAGGTTATAAAACAGTAAAAATAAAAAAAATTATAAAATCAAGAGTCCATTTCCAAAATCTCCAGCACCCACCGTGTAGCTTGTATGAATGTACGTTACTTATATTTGAAATATATATAACGTGTGTCACGCCCCTTCAATTTCTACCACTTATTATTATTATTTATATTCAAAAGCGGAAGCTTTTTCATTGTTTTATGCAAATTGAGAGGACGGGACTTACAAAAACTACTTTTATACAACTTTATTTAGCATTAGAAAAGGCTAAATAACACAACTCATTATGTTGATAAGTATTTAAAGTCTTATCAAGCCAAACTACGGAAAGGCCAAGCTTTTACATCGGTATATTTATTTATACAAAAGTTGCTATACTCGTATATTGGTTTGGATATATTCTTATAACCAAAATATAGCTTCCCTTCTACAAGCAAAATCTCTTCCATCTGCGGGCATGCTTCAGTTCTTGGCTTGCTTGACCATTTCCTTACCTCTGATTATCTACAAAATAGTGGAAAATAGATATAT
>CAVNYN010226353.1:0-45071 GCA_963692815.1 Nyctanthes arbor-tristis
TGGAGAACGACATATTTCATGCACCCATGAAAACCAAGAAATCCTTTTAGATTTAATAGAAAAAAATTGTATAAACAGATCAAAGATAGAAATCTTCACTAACCTCATTTAGGATTAATAATAGTGGGAGTAAAAGGAATAAAGAGAGAAAACTTAGGAGCAAAAGTTGTAATATGTCTGTATGATAGCAGATTCACAAATATAGAGCAAGGATTGGTAGATAGTGTAGAATTAGATATGAATAATAAAGGTGGAATAGTTTATTTTACAACAGACTATATGTCAGAACTATGATACTACTATATGAAGATACTAAGGAATTAAAAACAAGAGAATATGAAATGGAAAGAAATAAACACACTCTATTAATTTGTACAGAATTCATAAGAAGATTGGCGAAGAAAGTACAACGAATTATTATGGTTTTCACATGGTTGCTTTCTTTTTTCACTCTCATCAGCTCTAATTAATTTATCCATTTTACATTTGGTACGTATTCTCCTCCTTAAGCCGTGATATGTTAGTACCTCTGCCAATGTCAACCTGTAACATCCTGCAAAAATTTAACAAGGGATTTCGCAATACGATAGTTATTTTAATAATAAAGAGACACATTTCCTGAATTACCCCAATCATAAAAGTATAAGATTAGTACTCAATTGAACGTCTAAAATTAGAATATAACAACGTGAATATATTGAATTGTATCAGTTGTAAGAAAACAAGATGATCACACCAAGAATTTGAATATGGCAATGTGATCGTATTGAATTGTATTAATTGAAAGGTTACAAGGTTTGTCCTTTGAATGACAAGAATATGGCAATTGAATTGTATAACTCAAAGTGTAACTACTTAATTGAAAAATCACATTAAATTGAAGTACTCAAGTTACATAAGATCAAAGCACGATGACTTAATTATAAGGCGACACAAGTTTAAAGACTTCTCGAGTAATTTGCCACCCCTACCAAGTGTACGGTGTCACATTGCACCACGTCTCATCTTCTACTTGGCGGAAATTAAAGATTTATTAAAAACAACTCAATCCAACAACTACAAATAAGGAAGGCCTTGGGAGATTCACAATCAACTCGCAACCTATCCTCTCTTCCCACCCCTTTTCCTCTTCCTATCTCCGTCTCTCTCTCTCTCTCTCTCTCTCTCTCTCTCTCTCTTCCCCTTCCTCTCCTTCTACTCATGTTTTGCTTCTTATTAGTGAGTATTGAGAACTTCAAAAATAAAAGAAATTCGTCCAAAAGAAGTAAAAGGAAGAAAACAACCCTTAAAGCCTATCAAAGCACTCGATTTAACACTTACAAATGACTCTCCATCATATATATATATATATGTAAGAAATACAACTTGAAACATCACTTTGATCAAGGAAAATAAAAGTTTTGAGGGCATTTGACAATAATTGAAAGAATCTTTGATAAAATCAAGCTAAAAAGGTGAATAACTACTACTTTGATTCTCTTTTTACATTTATGATATTTTGATACAATAAATATGTTTTTTGATTGAAGTGTTCCATGAGATAAACATGTATTTTGATGCATTGAAAAAAAAGATTGATTATTACATTTGAATCACTAATTGACGCTCTACCCGTTTTGTATTTGCTTTGAATTACTTTTTTGCTATGCTAGGAGCCATCTAATGATATCAAGATGGGCGACGATTACTGTGGTATTTGCTTTGTATTGAATTGTTTGGAATTTCAGTAGGGGTCAATCGGGATTCGAATGTGGATCTACTTAATTGTACATGGCCATGATTGAATTGATATGAATCTTGTGCACACCACGTATAGTAGTTTAACTAGTGATATAGTCGTTTTGTGCATTTAAAAGCTTTGTGCATTCAATGATTTTTTTGAAAATGAATTTCTCAAATGAAAGGTGAATGAAAAGGGTTTTGTTATTCACTGAGTAATTTGTACTCATTCCTTTTCTCTACAATCTTGTAGATAAATAAAGGTATGATCCTTGGAAAGCAAGCTGTGGGTTGGAGCTTGCTCGCAAAGTGAGTAGAGTTTTGCATGTAGTGACAACCTGTCTTTGAAGATACTATGAATTTAATACTTTTTGTATTAATAAATATGTCCACCTTTCTATAAATGTATTTCTATTAATTGGAAAATTTCCTTTTAGTATGATAGCTTCCAAATAATTTCTCTTGACTAGATTAACCTTGCTTGCTTTGGTAATTAATGATATATTTCTATTAATACAACTTGTTGTGTTCTTTGCATTTTATTGAAAAACTAAGTTTTAAAGATTCTCTCAATTTTAATAACTTATTAATTTAAGTAATTAACCTTATCAAAACAAAAACCATTTTGTTCGTTTTGTTCTTCCCGTTCTCGCGATTTGTATGAAACTTCCGCTATAGAATTTATTGTTCCACATAAGATATTCAAAAATATTAAAAATTTTGCGGGGGCGTGACATAACCATTGCCATTTTTTCCACTCTATTATATTTTTCTGGGTATGATGGGTGTTTTGGCAATAAAAACGTGGAACCTGATTTACTCACCTTGCAATCTCAATGTTAGCTCTTTTTTTTTCCCTTACATCTATGTGCAATTGAATAGAATAAACCATAAATAAAATTAAAAGTTATCATTTTTCATGAATGTTGATCGAAAATTAAATAATAAAGATAGTTATAACTTAATTGAATTTATGGTTATTAATTAATTATTTATTTTTAATTGAAAAGAAAAAGAAAATCAAATTAAAGAAACTGTGGTGGACTAAATTGAAAAGTATAAATATAACTTGTACTCAATTGAACAAAGTATAAAATTTGGATTGTAGGTGAAAAATGTAATATCTAAAAATTAAAATTTTGGGAAACTATATTCACACCACACATTTTACTAATTAAACCACATCTTATTTGCATTAAATATCCTTAGACTACATCTTTATTATATTTGTATCACAAATTTTTTATTTTCATTGCATTTTTAGTGAACAACTAAACTTTTCTTCTTCAAAAAATTTATTAATCTACTTTAAATTAATGAGAGTATATGTGGTACCTTTGATTTCCTTTATAATCTTTTACCAATTAAAAAATATTTAGAGCTCTTTTACAATGAAATTTTATGTAAAAAATGTTATAAAAAATAACATGTGATAATTAATGAGAAATTAAAGGAAAGAATGTGATACGCATCCAAAATTTTTTGCGGAGAGCTTATCTCTCCCCTTACGGAGTAGAAACTGTCACGTGATTAGACCTCAATCCCCCAGCTAGAACCGGTCCTGAGGATAATCCACCAAAGCAGTCGCTTAGGGCCCCCAGTTAAAACCCGTTGAAAAGTTTATAGTCGAGTTTTTTAAAATGTATGTCCAAAACATAAAATAAAAATAATGCGAATACAATTTTATCATAAATTGCTTAGTAGCCTGGTGTAAAGTTATATATTTTAGTCTCCATCTTTAATTATAGGTCAAAGATTCAAATCCTTATATCTACAAATTTGATTTTATTTTTTTAAGGGGCCAATTAAATTTTCATTTTTTTAGTGCTTAATAATAGTTACAACTCTTGTAATTTTTATTAAATTTCAAATACCATATAATAAATTTGTAGTATAATTTTATACAAGAATACGACCCTCTTAATGTTTTAGTAATATATATGTACTTTTTAAATAATAAAATATAATCAAATATATTACAAATTGACAAATATTAAAGGCCATTGAGATGAAAATTTCTTGAATATTATTAAAACATTTACTTATTTTGCTTTACCTATTTAATATGAAATTTAAATATTCAAAGTTTAAACCGTTAAAATCGTGTTTAATTTGAAATTTTTCCAAAAGAGGCCCCCATTTAAATTTCACATAGAGCCCCCGAAATCTATGGGCCGGCCCTCCCCCAACCCCCAATCACATACAGCCATTTGATAATTTTTACTTTGTAAGAATAGAGGTAAGCTCTCTATAACCACCCATCTCAATATTCAACCTGTCACCCAGCACACATCCTAATAGATTGTGCATTTGTACTGCTGCAATTGGGCCATGTGACATCCATGCAAACAAGCACAACAACCGATCTTGTAATTAATTATAACAAATTCAAGACAAAAAACTATATAGTGCTAATTAAAAGCTGTCCGGCTAAAGAGCCTTAACATAAACCCTAGGTTTACCTAAGCTAGCAAATTAAGAATATGAAAACCAATATTACAAAGATTACGAGTCAATTGAAGTATGGAAACTAGGCTGCGTCGTATTGCGGGTAAAGTTGGAATTTGTAAGTTATTTTTCAGTGGGTGGTTATACCTTTTGATAGCTATGATAATATAAAATTTCAGTATTTTATCCTTTTTTGCGTATTAGTTGAAAAATGAAGTGTTTTATTTTTTTTATATACTAATGAATGAAGATATAAAGCCAAATATGATAATAGGACCACCGGAGAATGTTAACTCAGTGAAAGGTATGCCGAAATTAATTAAGTTGATGGGTATATAGAAGAATGCTCCGATTAGGCATAAACAGTTCCTATTAGGAATTGTTTGTGTTAGGGAGTCCGCTATTTGTAAGTAATCATTTAGACAACTTTTTATAAAATATGATAAATTCACTATTTTATTTTTAAATTATTTTTCTCCAATCATACAATACACAAGAGTAAGATTGCGAATTTATCCCATTTTGTAAAAAATTACCGGATTACTTACAAATAGTATCTCTTCAATTGCAAGAATCAAAAGGGAAGATTCATGGTATTATCATGATCAAGGCTGAGGAAATTCCTTACATACGAAATATTAAGTACTTGCTTGGATTCGTTTGAAAGGTTTGCATTTGTTGCTTATTGGTCTGTCAGGGAATAGTATTCCTTGTTTCTTGTTCTTGTGTTTCGAATTAAACTGTAATTAACGGACTAGTACGCACTCCATTTTGCATTCATGCATTGCATTCTTTTTTTTTTTTTTTAATAACTCTATCTCGTACTTGGATTTTCGAATTGAGATATTTCCCTAAAAAGAAAGACAAATGAAGAATTTTATAAAATATGTAAGGACAAAATAGGAAATCAAAAGTTTTTCTAACATTAACACTTATTATATATAGTGAAGTGATGGTAATAGCAATGATGATGACGATAAAAAATATCCATTAATACTTAGTTAAGTTTTTGATTCTTTACGTAATCGAATTTAACTCTATCCACGTACGTACCCAATTTTCAAGTCCTTCCATCCTTTGATAAATAGATGTAGGGTACCCTCGCCCACCCCAACAAAAAATGGATAAGGATATATTAATCACAAGCAAATATTGACATGATTTCCAAAAAATACTTGCCGAGAGAAAAAGAAGCATTTGCGGGCACGAAATCTGCACAATTCCTTTCCTTCTATGGACACATTTTCGTTTTCACAGCTCAATTTACAGCCATACCCTTGGTTTGAAACCCCACTCAAGAGCAGGCTTAGGGTAATCGAATAATAACAACGTAGCAGGCTTAGGGTAATTGAAAATAATAATTAAAAAAATCATATGACATGAAATCATGAATATAAAATTTGACACAATATACACTAATAATCACAATCTTATTTTTTTATACATTACATCATTTTTGAATCGTCACATGGCCGGCGGGCAAATATCTCCATGCTAAAATTTGTATCAATCTTTTATGTGCAAGTAGAATTATCAAAAAGGAATTAGATGTGTGGCCTATAATAATACATGAACCCACATCCGAAAAACTAAATACATAGAGTCCGTTTGCCCTTTCTTTTAAAAAAAAAAAAAATTTCTTTTCTAATTGTGGAGTGTATCTTAAATTTGTCTTACCTATTGGCAATAAGTAAGAGTGTTGGCATTGAATTTCTGTTAGAGAAGGCATCAATATTTGGTAGGGGCATAGTTGTCGGTGTATATAATGTCATTAGGCTTATCCCAAGGTTGCATCAGAAAAGAGCCAATAATTAAGCTGGTTTTGCAGGCAGCAGCCATGGTGGTAAAGGTGCATGGATCCATATGTGCTTCAAGTAAGCGTATGATTGCTTGCCTCATCGAGAAAGAGGTCGAATTTGAGGTTGTCGATATCGATCTCTTCAAGGGCGAAACCTGAACCCCGGATTATCTCAAGTTGCAGGTACTTTCCTGTTATTTTCACAGCCACTCTATTAGTATACTACTTAGTATTGTAAAATGTAAATTCCCATATTCATCAAGGGAATTGTATTGGATTTTTCTCGAATTCTTGCAGCCTTTTGGTCAACTTCCTGTGATCCAAGACGGAGACTACACTTTATATGGTATAAAACTATAAAAGTCTAATGAAACATTTCTGTTTGGTACACCGGACTCGATATGACATTATTAATTAACGAAGAAGCATGTGTTAACTTATGATGACTCCTAATGCTTCATGTCTTGTACAGAATCCGGGCTATAATAAGGTAATATGCAGAGAAGTACAAGTTTCAAGGAAATGAAGTTGGTCGGAGGACAATGGAGGAGAGGGGTAATGTAGAACAATGGTTAGAAGTTGAAGGACACAATTTCTAGCTTCCACTTGACAACTTAGTGCTTCATACAGCTTTAAGCTCCAAAATGGGAGTCACACCAGATCACAAAGTCATTCAAGAAAATGAGGCCAAACTGGCAAAAGTACTTGATATCTACGAGGAAAGGCTGTCAAAGAGCAAATACTTGGCTGGAGATTTCTTCGGCCTGGCTGATTTTAGCCACCTTCCATTTGGTCATTACCTGATGAATGGTGTCGGGATGGAGTATCTGACAAGGGACAGGAAACGTGTGAGTGCATAGTGGGATGCTATAAGCAACAGGCCCTCCTTGAAGAAAGTCATCAAACTCTTTCCTTATCCAGTGTGAGTTCTATCTTTTTGTTTCGACAATTTAAGGCTTCTGAGAATAAAGGGTATTGTGTTTGCCTTAGGAGTCAGCTCCTGTTCGTGTTTTAGCAGAAGTCTGTGAGCGGGTGTCATCTGAATCTTAGATTTGTTCTAAGAACTTACTAGTATCATGTTGATAAATTTAACGTTGTAACATTTTTCTTTTCTCTTATTTATTTATTTATTTTTTGTTCGGGTTGAATGCTAACCTGATATAGAAAAAATTATACGACTTTTTACTTAAAAAATCAGGAAAAGAAAAACAAAAATTCAAATAATGTCCTCCACCTCCTCTCCCTCTAGATGAAAAATTAATATTGCTGGGGTTATTTGCACTGTGAGTCCCTAACTTTTCAATTTTATATCAATTTTGTCCTCATTTTTTTAGGCCTACTAAACCCTCAACCTTTCATTTATTATCGTATTACATCCCCAACGTTTCAATTTTCACCATTAACCCTTATCAAAATGACTATTATACCTTTAACTCTTTATTTTCACTATAGATCCTCAACATTTTAATTTCTATATAATTTTATTCTATTATTTTTCAAGCGCTTAGAAGTCCAACTTTTTACTTTTTGTCATGTTATATCTCTATTAATATTTTTCATACTAATATTTTAATTTTTACTATTAATATCTATTAAAATTTTCATTCAGTTGTGTTAGAGCTGGTTAGAGTGTGTAGATTTTTTATTTTATATTATTCTTTATGTTTTATTTAAGTAATTAATGATATAATGAAAATTTTAATAGATATTAACATTAAGAATTAAAATATTAGTATATAAAATGTTACTGGGGATATAATATTTCTATCCTCAACCTTTCAATTACTAATGTTAATTCTAATTAAAATTACCATTAAGCCTTTAATTATTTAAAAAAATAAAAAATAAAGAACAACATAAAATAAAAACTCCACATATCCTAACCTGTAGTGATAATAATTAAAAAAAAAAAACCCTATCTATACCCAACTTGATGAATACCTAATAAGCGTAAAAAAATTTCCGATCCAAGAGTCAATATAACAAATCATTATCACAGATCACGTAATAGATATAGATCAATGTGGATCTATAAAAAAAATTATTTTCAACTTACAAAAATAAAACCGAACCCTAATACTCTAATTCTAATTTTTTATGAGGATATAACACGATAAAAATTAAGATATTGGGCTTCTAAGCGCTCAAAAAATAATAATGATAAAATTATATAGAAATTGAAGGATTTGGGACCTAAAGTGGAAATAAAGTATCAAGGGTATAATAATCATTTTGATAAAGATTAATAGTGAAAATTGAAAGGTTAGGGACATAATACGATAATAAATGAAAAGTTGGAAACTTAATAGGCCCAAAAAAGAGGGGATAAAATTGATACAAAATTGAAGAGTTGGGAACCTACCGTGAAAGTAACTTTATTTTTTAATTAAAAATGAATAAAGATAATAAAATTATTTTCTACTTTATATACTAATATAAAATTTATGAAATTACATTGTGATAATTTTTTAATATTGTAGTAATACTCCATCTTCATTTTAGATATTTGAAAAAATGAAGTTTTTGTCAATTTGGATTTTACTAAAAATTAAGAAATTATTTTAAATTTATTATCATTATATTTTATAATAATCTAACATATCATCCACGAATAAATTTCTTTTGTATAGATTTATTATAATGTGATTTTTTTTAATTAGAACTGTGTAGGAAAAAATTACGTGCTATTGTGATAATAATAAATTATTTATTTATTTTGAAAATAAAGTAGACTTTCATTCATTAATAGAATTTCCCATGAATTACCCACAAACGAGGAAATGAAAATGGGCATACAATCAAACCAATGAAAAATCAATTGTGATAATAATAAATTATACTCAATATATGATTGTTTAAAAATTAGAGTGATAAGGAAAAACGGGTTTTGAAATTTTTTATTTTAAATTTTTATTAATTATCTAGATATAAAAAGATTTATGAAATCCATAAGAATCCAAAGGTGATAAGTTGGATTTTAACAAAAATGTTGCAAGTGTATTTTTAAGTTTAAAATCCATATAATTTCATTGAAATCCACCATTTAATAAAATCCATAAGATTCTATACATAACTGAAGACACCAAAATTCTACAGAACCCATAGAAATTTGAATTGAGGACACCGGATTTCCATAGAATCCACATAATTCTAAATTGAGGACACATAGAATTTTATATATTTCTAAAATTCACAAAATTCCATATTTAGGACACTCCCTTAAGTGAACTAATTAACTAACTAACTACCTTCTAAATAGTGCTGATGTGGAACTACCAAAAGAATTTAGGAATTTCCTTTGCATAAGTGGTAGGCTCTTTGCCCACATAAGGAGTTTGGGTTGCCATTCAATAACCGAAAGAATGTCATGTCCCGAGGCCTCCACCGAGTTCCTTCTAATCTTGGGAAAAGAGAGCTCGGGTAGCCTTTGTGCTGCTCGCCCGCCACCTCTTGGCAACCTTTGACATCAATCAAAAGTTAGGGCTTTCCCGCCCTCACTTTAAAGAAGGAAAGAGCTTCTGTCCACAAAGTTAGCTATCCCTACTTTGGGATATTGCCTTAGCTAGGTTCTCAAAAAAAGACTACACAATATTTACAAAATATTCCACATTCCTCCCTTCAAGTTGGACTTTGATGAGCGTTAAGCAAAGCCAACTTGGAGAAAAAGCATAGTGGGCAATGCATGGGCAACTTCATTTGTCTCACGGTATATGAACTTGCATAGGCCACATTCCATTTCTGACAAGAGAAATGCAATATAGCTGGGAATAGATGCACCATAGTGATATTCCAAGTTATTAGAGCTCACCTACAAGAGAGGTTTTATTGAGTTTGATCAAGCACCAAATGCCTATTGTTGTATGCGTAATACCAGAGTCACTAATGTGATTTGCGAGGTAGTAATTGCGAGAAATGATAAGGCGTTATGTGTATGTGTCATACGCCCATGTGGCGTGTTTAGATGCTCATTACATGGGGAACCCACATGTATCTAAGCATACATGATCGATCTAAGCATGCCACATGGGCATGTTGTACGTCTAATGCCTTATTATTTTTCAGTAATATGCTCACATCAATAGTTGGTATTATATCATATATCTTTTTATTTAGTGTCATTACGGCACCAAACATTTGGTGCTTAAATCGTGCTAAAGGTTTTCTACCCTACAAGATAGAAGAAAAGCACAGTTAGAAATTTTTTAGTATTCTTTGTCCCTTGTGTCTCGTTTTTCACCCTTCCTCTCCAATTGCTTCTAATCTCTTCATAATTAATCTTCATCCTTATTCTTACTATTAGTTACAGTTGAATTCACTACCAAAGGCATGAAAGCTAAAGCTCACGTTGCTTTTCATAAGATATCCATTAATTCTTGATTTAGTTTGACTCTCGTCAAGTCCAACCTGGTATAATAGGCCTAAGCCAAATGACGATAGGCCTTCACGTTATAATAAATATTTCCCCAAAAAAACAAAAATGAAAATAATAATAGTGAACAGAATCATAATATAACTAGTCCCAATAAAATAATTGCGTAAGTGTGCGTCTGGCGAGATTGTAGCAGGAGATGGTTATAACCCTCATCCCTTTATACCTATATTATAGAATAGATAGCTAGCAACGGTAAGATCAAGAATAATTAAGGACACGAACCTCTTCTAGAAAACTCGGAAACAAGAAACAGAGGCATATATGTAATCACCAAATGCGCATTTCTTTCTTGTGCCCTTGACAATCCTGTTTGGAGTCTGCACTTTCAGAAAAGTAGGAAAAACTTAGCAACTTTCAATTTACTGCCTCTCGCTAATGTAATCCCTCTGTTTCAGATGACACTTGATACTGCACAGCCAAGTGAATAACAGCTCATTTCATAGTGTTTCCTGAGCCCAAAGGTGGAATTACAGGGTAGCCAAGGGGCCCCCACTGGGCCTAGGACCTCCCTTGCCCAAATTTTTTAAAAAAATTAACTTATAAATTTATTAAAAAAAAAAAAGGAAAAAGTTATACAAACGACGATTCACTTTACGGTCCAACCCTACGATGCCGGTTGGCTACATCACAATGGAACAATGTACTGTCGGAGCATGTCTGGTCACTTGTGACTTATCTTAAAAATTGTTACAGCTCCCCAAGTGTGGACCTATATTCAAATTAATCTCGATGGTTGGTTGCTTTATTTTGAGACGTTGATTGTGTTTTTGTAATCTGCCTTAAAGCTCAGTCTCATCTGGTTGCATTGAATTTCTGTTGAAAATTGGGTCAGCATTTGGTGGGGCTGAATGTGTATATAATCTCAGAAGAGAGCTAATAACTAGTCTAGCAGTAGCAGGTAGCAGCCTTGGTGGTGAAAGTGTATGCCCCGACTACGCCACCACTAAGCGTGTCATTGTTTGACAATTGTGGAGAAAGAGATTGAATTTGAGGTTGCTGATATCAATATCTTCAAGGGTGAAAACCGAATCCCGGATTATCTCAAGTTGCAGGTACTTTCACTTATCAAAATCTCCCTATTTTAGGAGTGTAAATTCCCATGTCGATCAAGAAATTAATTGGATTGTTCAAACTCTTGCAGCCTTTCGGGCATGTTCCTTTCGTCCAAGATGGAGACTACACTTTATATGGTAAACTTGCAAATGTCTAGCACTATTTTTTTTTTTAATGTAAAGCACCAGGTAAGCACCGGTGTGGTTTTTAGGCCCCGCCTAAGCTCCTTTTTCGGGGGTGAGGGGGTGGGGGGCGCCCTGCCAATTTATTAGAAAGTAAAACCAGGTATAGGGAGGGGGACACCAAGCCAAACCTCCCTAAGGGTAAACAGAGACAATATCGACCAAGGAAGCAAGACATAAAACAGAATACAATACATCAAGTTTACCCGACGGGACATCAAGCACTGTTTCTGTTTGGTATGCTGGACTCAACACGACAAGTTTAAAGAAGAAAAACAAGTTAAAATCCTGTTTGTTTGGGTGGCGAACTTATGACACCTAATACTCAGTGTTGTGTACAGAATCCAGGGCTATCATAGGTATTATGCAAAAAGTCTCAAGGACATGAATTTGTTGGGAGGACAATGGAGGAGAGGGGCAGTGTCAAACAATGGTTAGAAGTTGAACGACTCAACTTTGAGCCTCTACTTTATGACTTGGCGCTTCACACAATTTTCAGTTCGAAAGTGGGAATCACCAAAGATCAGAATGTCATTAAAGAAAACAAGGCAAAACTGGAATAAGTACTCGATATTTATGAGAAGAGGCTGTCGAAGAGCAAATTCTTGGCTGGAGATTTCTTCAGCCTGGCTGATCTTAGCCACCTTCCATTTGGTCATTTCCTGACGATTGGTGCCAGGTTGGACTACCTGATAAGGAACCGGAAACATGTCAGTGCATGGTGGGGTGCTATTAGCAACAGGCCATCTTGGAAGAAAGCCGTCGGACTCTTTATTCAATCTGAGTTGTCTTTATGCTTTCCTTCATGTAATCTCTGCTCCTGTCTGTGTCGTAAAGAAGTCTTTTATGGTTTCTTTTATGGTTTCCTTTCAACGTTGGATTGTTGTTAATCTGTCTGCATGCAGTGTTCTGCCGCAATCTCATATATTTTCACGTTATAATAATATTTAAGAAACAAAAGACGCAAAATAGGGAAAATCATGCAGTTGGCAAGTACTAACATAAAGGCTATACACAACCAAAAATTGTATTGCAGGATATAAAGTCAGAACAGTCATCAACAGTCCTGTTTCTAGCTTCTATTACAGAATTCAGATGCATTAGTTTAATACAATCCATTACGGAGGAAGTAGTAGAAGCGTTCAACCTTATCAACACATACAAATGGTACAAAAACACCCAGGATCTCATACTTCAGCACCAACAAGATAACTATGTCTGTTCCTCATTTCTTTTGAGGCAGATTTTGCACGGGGAAGGAAACCTAAAAGAGCAGAAAAAGAATTGAAGTTAGATATGTAGAAGACGAATTTAAATGAATATACACACGTCGTCTCTAACAGGATAAACTCATAGACAACCAGATTTGGTGGATGTTAAAGTTCTCTAGGTTTCTAGAGTGAGAAGTGCTATTTGTACACACAGTGTACAATTTTTGTACACACACTCCTGAATTTACTCACACCTCCAAAGGTTATGATTACAAAGAAGATAGTGCAAAGGACATTTAAATAAATATAAGGGGGTGTGTACAAAAGTTGTACACCGTATGTGTAAAAATATCATTTCTCTTTCAAGAGTTGTCAACACCCATTTACGAGACTGTGAATCTGATCTGCATGCGATGCATTGTGCATTCAATATGAATTTATCTACCAACTTACTAAGCCTTTAGAGGAGGTGGTTCAATAGATATTTAAGTTCACTTGGAGAGAGCTTAATTACCATAGCACCTTCCATCGTTCCATTTATGACTGGAACATGTCATCCAACCTTTGCCTGTACTGCGCCAAACGCTGCATTTGCATTGAGAAAAAAGGATCATATATCAAAAAAAACAGTAAAGGTAGTTTGTGATGCATAAATAAGCAATCCGCCACTAGTCTCCCCGTGTGCAGATAGCTTCTGAATTACCCACTAAATTCAAAGTCTTTTGGTCATTCCAGAAGGGGGAAATATCTTGCTAAGCTTGGCAAATTGGCGAACCGAGCCATCTTCGCACTCGGCTCCGGCTTGCCAACTCAGAGAGCCAAATTACGGCTCACCAAGTTGAAAGGGCGTTCGAGCTCGGGCCCTGGCGCATACAAGCTCAAGCCCAAGCTACTCATTAGCTCATTGGTTTTTTTTTTTTTTTTTTTTTTGGTTCGCCAGTCAAGAACTTCTTAGCTGGATGGTACACAAATATATATATTATATATATAGGGTTAATTTCACAAAAGGTCCCCAACCTTTGGGCTAATAATCGATTTCGTCCCCAACCTTTTTTAAGACTCTCCTGGGTCCCCAACCTTTCATAAATGCTCACAAAAGGTCCTTTTTTCACTATTCACTCAACTTTTCATAGAAAATGACAATTTTACCCTTTAGCCTTTTAATTCTAAAAACAAAACATTTAAAAATATTAAAAATAATAAAAAATTAAAAAAAAACCCACCCCACCCCTCCGCTCCCAAGGTGGCCGCGGGAAATGGCTGCCAGAGCAATTTCCGGAGGCAAAAAAGCTGCCGGAAACGGCTGTGTTTCCGGCAGTAAATCACCCTGTCCGAGCAGTAGCCGCTCAGTCTCTTTGTTCTTTGGAACGGCTAGGAGCAAATGGTGTGAATTGAAAATGATTACTTTCCTCTTTAGTTTTATTGCATAGGTATACAAATTAATGATATTGAGCCATTTTGTCAAGACGAGCTCGACATTGTGCCGAGTGAAGGGCACGGTTCTAAAGGATTTTATGCTTAGTGTTGCCTTTAACTATTCGTAATATTTCTAGTCTTGGAATTTTCAGTTATGGTCTTCTATATGTAGGATAAAGAACTAAGAAGATGACTTCAGGAAAGTGACAGGAAACTAGAATTGGAAACAATTACTCTATAACTAAGTCAAAGCGAAAATGGTCTGCATTTTACCGTAGCACTAGATATTAGAAAATCATATTTAGTATCATTTGTTTTACTTCAACGGATAACATTTGGCATATCTAATGACATTAACGAAAACATATTTTTAAGGTATTCAGATGTCCACAGGATAAAAGGGACTTCATATCATTCTATTTATTTTATTGTTCCACATGAAACCATTTCCATTATTCTAAACTTGTGGAATGAATACTGGGAAGACCTCTTAGGTTTCCAATTTTGTTTCTAGACAAAAAATCAAATCACTTTTATCCACATATGTCATAGGGAGCACAGGTACTTCCCAGTTCTCCACCACCAATTTCCACATATTCTATTTTGTTTATGGACAAAAACAACAAGCGTTGAATGTACACATAATTATAAACTTTCATCATGTGATATTTAGTTCCCAATGGAATCAAAATTGGGTGATCTGGGAACTGGAGCTCCAATAGAAATACACAAGACCATGTTGTGTTCAATCCCAAATAGTTTCAAGGCTCATAATTTTATTTCATTCAAACTGGAGTCAGTATATATAATCTACTTTAGTTTTAATAGTTCTACTGAAACGTGCATAGTTCTCCTCCTGTTCACTTTTAATTAAAACATATGATACAGCCACCTAAAGCTAAAAGCCCCCCCCCACCCCCTTCTTCTTCTTCTTCTTCTTCTTCTTCTTTCCCCTTCCTCCCTTTTGTGTTTATATTTTTTTTTCTTTTTTTTTTTTTTTTTTTTTTGGGGTGGGGGGGTAGGGGAGGTGGCGATAAATGCTTTAGCCGTATGAATCTTGCATAGCTCAGTCCATGAGGGGCAACTCAAGTTTTCTCCACGTTTTTCTTCTAGAATTTTCAACTCAAAAGCAACAAGGACCTCTCAATTGGAGCCCAATTTAGGTTTCCTCCTATGTGAATTAAAACATACGAAGGAAGGCTGCCTGAGTTTGAAGACATTAATCACCATAAAAACAATGGTATCAGAAGCTCAGATACTTTCTAGAAATTATCTATATCTCTAAATCGCTTTCAAGAATGCCTAGAAAAGATCTGCATACCTTAGTATAAGCATAAACACCTGCTTCAGTTGGTGCCACTGGACTACCTCGACGAATGAATTCTCGCTCTTTTAAAATGTAAAGCATTGGTATCCCAGTTGATAATTCCAAGCTAATAACCTGATATAAGGAAATATTTACCTTTTCCAGTTACAAGGAAAGAAGACTAGACAAAGCAGAGGCATCTCCATAGTTTGAGATCTCACCTCTTGAGATGTCAGCTTGTCCAAATACATAATGATAGACCTTAGTGAGTTCCCATGAGCAGCAATCATTACATTTTTCCCGCATAAAAGTCGGGGTTCAATCTGTTTCACCAAAATTTTAGAATCTGTAAATGACAAATGAGAAAAAACAGTGCTAATTGATGAATAACGATAGCACATGCATTTTCTTTGAAGTAGGCAACGGCTCTCTGAGCACACATTTCTAGGCTTTCACCATTTGGAGGAGGTATATCATAACTACGACGCCACTCATGAACTTTCTCCTTCCCAAATCTATCAGCTGTTTCCTGCTTATTAAGACCTTGTAATTCCCCGTACCTATGGAGAAGGAACTCATCAGTTATCACTATTCAATTGGGCCAAATCAACAAGTAGAGAGTGAGATCTATAAACGTATGAGTTACATAATTACATTCTTTCATTTAATTGCCAGGCTGCTACAACTGGAATGCACTGCTTTTCTGTATCCGCACTAAAAATTTGACTCCATGCTCTTGCTTGCTCACTCTCATCGTGCACAATAATTGGCACCTGCATGCCAGTACATTGATTTATCTTAAAGGTCCCTTTCAGGCTTCCTAATACTGGAAACATCTGGATGAATCAGAGAATGTGAAATCTATATGTAAATGACCAACTTCCTCAATGGTTGAAAATGAACAATTAAAGAAAAGATATCTAACTAGGTAGGTAGAATCATTTGAAGCAAATAGGGATGACTGATACTAACAGTGTCTCAAATGTTCATTTATCAAATGAATGGCATAATCTAATCAGATACGCAAAATTAAAATATAAAATATAAGGGTTGAATCACTTCCTCTAAAGCATAGGCTAGCTAATAGAGACATGACACAATTTTTAAATTTAACTTTTCACATGCCTGGTCACACAAGGTTAGATACATTTCAAAATCATGACACATGTACAATTTTCATCGAGCCCACTACCTTTGCATGTTATGATGTTGAACCACTTAATCTAAAGGCTTAAGATGTTAGAGAAAGGAACATTTATTTATATTTAGCCTTCAAGGCTTAAACATTTGTTTTGACAACATACCTTCTTGCGCCGGTGTTCGGTCATGCCAAGCATTGCAGTCATCTGCGCCCGAATTAAACCAGATGTATAGATGATGTCAACTGGTATGTTGCTTATTCTTTTTCCAGCTTCAATAGCCTCTTCAACACCTTTTTTAGTCAGAGGCACATCAACACAACCTGTGAACAAATTCTTCTCATTCCACATAGACTCACCATGCCTAATCAGGATTAATGCAGCTTCACCTGAGAAAAACAAGAAAAACCATGTCAGAGTAACAAGATCCTTCATCATCTATAGTTTTTGTGCATCTAATCTTAGCGAATGTTTAATACAATATCAGATAGAGCTAGAAATCAGAATACATTATTCAGCTTTTATTTTTCCATCATTAGTACTGTCTAGTACGATGCAATCTCCCTAATAAACTTGCCATAATTGTAGATCCAAGAGGAGCATTACTTAATTTCTTTCCGGAGTCACTTTTTATGCCACTTGATGGAGATGAAACGGGATCAGATACAGTACTTTGAGACGTCGAGGCTTGAAGGATAAAACTTCTCTTTCTAGAGAAGTAAGCTTTGGTTCTCAACAGAGCAATATCTACATTAAAATCCTTAGAGATCAACTGCAATGATCCATTCCTATTCTCTTGGTTGACATTTGAATTGCTATAGCAACTGCTGCATTGAAGACTCCCAATTGCTTGATGAAGTGCCATTGCAGCCATTCTGAAGTGAGGTCAAATACAATATGTTCACATTTTACTTAACAAAGCACATTAAATTTACTGCATTACAGAAAACTTCATTGCACTGCAAAGAAAAGCATGCAGCTTTTGGCAGCCGTAGAATTTGAATTTCACAAAGAAACCACAAAGAAAGGGAAAACTAAATAGGAACGGTCAATTGTCACCCTCACCGGGTCAGACTGGCAAGCATGCACATCTTACCGAGCGCATCAACTCAGAATTGTAAGTAAAACAGACAAAATCTTAGGTTGCATTCTCTTTATTGTTTTTAGACTATTTATGTTTTCAGTTTTGTAAAACAGTGAAAACGAGTTCTCTTTTACATTTTCAAAAATGCAATTCAGAAAACAACTTCAAAATTTGTAAAGAAAATTAAAAATGACTTTTTCTTGTTTTTGATGTTTTCTGTGCTAAAAGTTAAAAACGCAGAAAATGCATTTTCAAAATTTAAGCTTTACATCAATTACATTTAAATCTAACTTTTATTTTTGTATTCATTTTAATTCTATTTTCTATTTTTAAAAATAATTTTCTAAAATAGAAAACAGAACGCGTTTTTATTTTCTCAAAACAGCAAACTCAAAATGTATTTCTAAACAAAAACAGAAAACTAAAACACAAAGAAAACGCAGCCTTAATGTTTTCATTTTCCTTTTCGAGCCGATCTGGACTTGTCCAATGGTGCAACAGGAAAACCACAAAAAGGGGTCACTTTTATAGTCTGTTATTTCGCCAAAAAAGAGGGTGCGGTGCAAACATTGAAACTTAAGGAAGTATAAATGAACTTGCAACTTCTCATACAATTACGAATTGTATATATTCATACATACAATATAAATCAATATATATATATATATATATAAAACACTTACAAGTTACAACACTATATTTGCAAGATATGCATTCCATTGTTATATTGTGAATCATCAGAATAACCAATCAATCAAGTATAATGACATAAAGCAAAAGCAAATAAATTCAGATCTATCAAAATGAAATTAACAAAGAGGACAAAAAAGAAGCCCAAAACTCTATTATTCAATTAAATCTTAAATTAAGAAAAAGAACATAATCACAAAATGGGTGTTTCCGAAAACGAGGTACGAGGGAAATGAAGAATCATAGGAGACTTACATTAACAATTCAACGAACAGCAAAAACAAAAGACAACAACTGCCAAGGGAAACTGTACAGTTGGGCCAAAATGCTTATACAGGACCAGAAAGGAAAACCTTACATTTATTATTTAAACACACATAAAAGAGGGATCAAAAACCAAACTCGTCTTGATTCTTGCGGCGGCGACGAAACCGATGCCAACAAAAGAAAGAATCAGGGTTTATTACAAGAAAAGGTGGCGGAGAAAAAGTTGCACGACGCCAACGTAGTACAAATACAGATGAGTAATAATTGTAACGGGAATCTAAAGTGGATGAAAAATCAATATTGGGGAGATGGTGATCGAAAATGTGGGTGATTTATAGTTTGAGCATTCTTAGAAGAGATCGAGAGAGGGTTGGTGTGTATCCTGCAAAAGGGTTACAGCAGAGGAAGAACGAGTTTTTCCTTTCTCTTGGCCTTCCTTACCCTTTCTCTTGGCCTTCCTTACAGTTGGAGATTTTGGTGATGCAAAAGGACACAACCTGGGGGTGTTTTGACTCGCAAATTTTGGAACGGGGAAAGCAAGGGTCGCTTTTGTGTATATTTATAAATAAAAATAAATTATTAAAGGCAAAAAATGTGATGGGGTTTGGTCTATTAATGCCCCTATTTTTCACTCTTTTTTTTTTTTTTTTTTTGAGGGGGGCTATAGTGTGGGAAACCGTTTAATAGTCTCAATTTAGTATTATATGGTATGATACTATGTCATATAACTATGTACATCACATGAGAAATTATAACTATGTTGTGTGTTTCGATGTATACCACATGACAATATGACACCATAAAGTACTATAAATATAATATTAGAATACTTTTACCTATTTGGATGTCGTTAGATTACTTGTAAAGATAAACATATCCTTTATTGACTCTCATATGGTCACAGATTGTTTTTAATTAAAAATAGAATCTATTCATGCCAATTATCACATATTTGATTAAACTTACTTTATTAGACAAATATCAGTAATTCATTATCACAAAATCTAATTATATTTTAAAATAAAATCTAGTCAAACTAATCATATTAACATATTTGATAGGACTCATTTATATCACACAAATTTTAATTACTCATTCTCACAATTTATTTTTAGTAGATGGCTAGCCAAAACGTAAATAATGTGTTTGATTAATAATTTTTAAAAAAAATCTGTATAAAGTGGCTATTTTACTCCAACATTTCAAACATGGATATTTTGTCCAACGTAATTGCAAAAACATTGTGAGAGTAATTTCCCCTTGTTGGTTAGCTTTAGCAAGTGATTTCCTTTGTTTTTGTTAGTGTGCTTTAATATTGATAGGTAGGTGGTTAGGTATAAGAGGCGCACAATTCACGTTGTTTAGTTTGGTACTTTTGGCCGATTTGGTCTACAATATTCGTTTAAAATTTTAATATTGAGTTGCTTGATACGAAATAAGATTTTTGATAATTATATTGCCACTACAGATTTTTATTTTCACACTACATTATAAATACACTACGGTTAAAAGACATTTTTAATTAACACACTACTATGCATTTACACATATACCCATGAAATTAATTATCTATAATCAATATATAAAATCACCTCAAAGATTTAAATTTATAAATATATTACATCTAACACAATAAAATTTTTTTCTTTTACATTGTTCGTAAGTCAAAATATATACAAATTAGATCTTAAATCAAAGCTCTCAATATGAACATTAATTTGAGCTAATTTTCAAGTGTAAACTACTAATACAAGTTCGTATGTAGAGTTAAAAAACAATTTCTCAAATTTAATTTAATAGAATCCTAAATCATCTATAACTTTTCAAATTAGATTTATTATTTTATTTAATTTGATTAATTTTCTTAAAATTGAAATTGAATAACAAGACACTCCAAACATTTTTTTTCAGCATAAATATTATGACTTTTCAAATAACTCAAATATAAATATATATAGATTTTTCAAGACTTCTAATTTAGAACAATTTGGTCCGACAAAATTGCAATTAGATTTTAAGTTAACACCATTCATTTACTATTATATTTTTCATTTCAATTCAACCAAGTGGTCTTAAATAATATTATAAATCTATTTATATTTTATAGAAATCAATATATATTAAAATAAAAAGGTTAAAATCATTCTTCACAAAACAACGTCTAAAAGTTAGTATTAAAATAAAACTGTAAAGAAAATAAATCTTTAAAATCTAGAGTTGTTGATCGTATAGTAAATCAAATTATGGCAAGTGATTACTAAAAAAAGGAATTGAACAGAATAATAATTATTAAAAAGAGTCCCAAATTAAGATAATTATGATTGTGGTAGAAGAAAAAAATGATTAAATTTAACAATGGTTATTAATATAAGTTTACCTATAGATATCTAAATAAATAAAGAAAAAAATATAAAATATGGTGTTGAAATAAATTTGTATGCTGAAAATATAATTTCCTAAGATTATAAGAACATTTCTAAATTTTATATAAAATAGTGCGTTCTCCAATTTTATAAAAAAATGTTTCAACATCCTCTTCTTTTTAAAAAATAAATAACATACAAGCCAATATATGTTTAAAATGATTGTGACATAGAATTTTATTTTTATTTTATGTATTTACGTGTCAAACACAAAAAGATGAAGTTATTTTTAATGTTCTTGTTTATTTAAAAGTTAGATGAAGGTTTTGGCTATATCCACGTTCATTTAGAACTTGTTATTGGACCTTTATGTAAAACAAGAATTTATCAAACTAATACCAATCACATATTCTGCACAAAAAGAACAAATTTTCACACTTCTTAATAATTAATTATATTCATACATTAAACGTTCGGCGACATAATTATACTGTCAGACATTCTATGTGACATTATATAATATCACATAAGATGTCAAATCAGGATATGTCACATAAGTCGCCTAGCAGCATAATGCTGCCAGACATCTATGTACCAAACATTTTTCTGTAAATTTAGATCTCCTTTATATAAAAGCTGAACAAGGTCTATTTATTATTTGTTTAGTAATGGCAACAGAGCTGAAGAAAAAAGAAAATAGAGCTGAGGCCTGAGAAGATCAAATCTGGCATGATCTTGTCTCCCCCCAAATTTGAAACAGGACCGAGCCGACTTTACGTCCCCGCATTTGTTGCCTGTTTATTTTTAGGGTAAATTTCACATATGGTCCCCAACTTTTACACTTAAAATTGCCTAAGTCTCTAACTTTTTTTAGCGCATTGAGTCTTCATCTTTTCATAAATATTCACAAAAAGTCCCTCCTAACAGAATCCTTCCAAATTTCTGTTAAATGGTAAGTGAAATTATTTTTATACCCTTACCTTTTAAATTTAAAAATTAAAAAAATAAGAAAAAAAGGAAAAAATTACATATATTGTAAAACAAAGAATTATGAATTTAAATGAAAAAATTGTTTACTTGATGTCACATATCAACATCCAACCAGTTAGCGAACAGATTGACAAACCCACTCACAAGCAGGATTGTGCTTTACGAATTACATATGAGATATTGTAATGAAGATTATTTAATCTCTACTAAATGTAGGGAGATGTTTTCACTAATCTTTCACGGTTCATTCATCATAGAAAAAATAAATACTCCCCAACTACATTTTTTTACACATTAAGAAAACATATCTAATAAGTTGGAATTGTAAACTAGTCCCATTCTACTTTTTGCATTAAATGACAGAACGTGATCAAATTATCTTAGGAACTATTCATTTATTGTTGGGAGATAGAACGTACACCGATGATTTTTTTTTTCTATTTTTTAATTAGTGGGGGATTGTAAGAGAAAGAAATTGAACATTAATGTACTCCTGTATATTTTATTGTTTATTATTCTACTGATTTCAATCAATATCAAAGTAGCTTACATATTGATATACCATTCAAAAGAAGAAAAAGCTAGAAATTTAATACGGAAACTGAAATCTAATTTTAGACAAATAAATAATAATAATATAATTATATCTTAGTAAGACCTAGAGAGTAGCACACTATATATATATATATATATATAGCTCCCCTGCCCTCCCCTCCCCTCTAGCAAAACCGAACTCATTTGAATCTCCTCTTGTGTAGTTTGGTTTTAAACTAAAACCCAACTACCGCAAAATCAGCCTACCTTAGCTAATAACTCAACCACCCTTTCAGCAATGTCATCTTGCTTCTCTGTAATTTGCACGTTTTTCACGGAGAAGGCTTCCCCAAGAGATAGAGGTGAGCGGAAGAATATACCAAAAGATATACCATCCCTCCAGCGTATAACAATAATTCTAAAAAGAAAACAAGACAATGTGATTTGTTTATAAAGTCAATCCATTGACTTCATATTGCTGTCTTCCTCTCTCTCTCTCTCCCTCTTTTGTTTTTTACTCCAACACGCATGCGCATAAGTTCTCTCCATTTCTACTCTTTCAAAGCATGGGTACAGCCATTTCTACTCTTTCATATTGCTGTAGCATGCATTGTACAACCCGAAGACAACCTTCTTATATAACTTTTGCCTTCTTGATCTAACGTTTTCATCTCTTTCTAATTTGGTCATGATTTCAACCCTTTCGTAACAGTCTGAAACTACTAGACGTCATTAAAATTAGTCCTCATACTTTTTGAACACTAGACATACGACTTCTTTTCATTCTGAAAAGTGTATTAGTCCAAAACTCTTCAATTTTGGTGATTTCACCTCCAAAATGCTTAAGCACACTCTCCAATGGCCTCCACTCGTATTTTACCTACAATTACCATACTTATGCAAAAATTTAAGTAGAAACCCGGCCATATGCTGAATATTTCTCAAGTAAGAAGGCTTAAAATAGCATATAAAAATAACCCATCAGATACCCATCCTAATGAATACACAATTCTGCTTGGAGATGATTAGTCTAAAGTTGGATAATGGTGGATATTTCCACTATATACACGTACATTATACATTATTAGTATGTATTAATTATATTTTGTCCTAAAGCATGTGTTTTGTCGTCATCTATTTTAATTGTATCTACATATTATATACTTCAACATACATGTATAAGGATTTCATTGTTTAATGATTAACCACAAGTTATGCCACTGTATAATTTCTTGACAAGTATGAACTGATTGTGCTTATGGAATTTTTCTTTGGGTAACAAGGATTACTTTCAACCCTAATAAAATATTGCATTATGGTCTTGAAACTGCTCATTAGCAAATTTATATTTGCCTTTTTCCCTCTTGTTACGATGTTGGTTTTTTTCCTAATGCACTGATTTGGCAGTCAAGTTTCACAAATAATTTAATGTTGATTTTCAGGTGAGTAATTACAACACTTGAAAATGGCAAGCAAGTGGTAAATTTTGAATATTTCAAAATATCCTGGTTTATGCTCTATTATAATTCATTTTATTTTTTAAAATCATTATCATTTATTTGCTTTGTAACTGTTATGTGTATTTTAAAATTGGGATGTTTGCCTATGAATTCTTGTTATTTGGTTGAAGCAAGGAGTTTCTTTGGAATAAATGCTATTGCTTTTTCTATTTTATTTTGCTATAGCCTTTAGCTTTTGTCCTTTTTTTTTTAATTTTTAATTAGCTCGTCTTTAGGTTTAGCAGGTAGGAAAATGATGATTTTGACATTTGAATATTAAATAGTGTCCAACAACGTACAGATTCTCTCCACAAAAGGTTATGATTAATCTATATGATACATAATTATGCAATGAATATCAAGATTTTCTTGCACCAAAGAGAGTGGTTGGTTATTTACTGGTGAAGGAGAAACATTCGATTGAGCAGCACAACCAAGAATTCTTTCATATTCGAATGGATGGCAACAAATAGTTCTGGATTCAAAAGCTTGGGATTTTCCTGCAACATCAAACGATTATGTGCAAGCTTTACTGCTTTGGACATAGAAGTGGTAATATAGACTATTTAGTACTGGTCTTCTTTTTTCTATATTTCTCATCTACTTTTGCATTTTTTTTACTATCTTTTGATTTTTTGAGCTATCTTTTCTATTTTTTTAGCTCACTATACTGACTGGATATCGTAATAATGAACTATTGTCAATTGTTATCTTGGATGTCTGTTAGCAATATTATCTTTGATTTCTACCTTGTTTGGCAAAAAGTTTATATTCAATTGTGGTGGCAATGCTAAAGCTTCTTCGCCAAAGAATGCACCACGAAGGTTGGACGGGAAGTAAGGGGTACAGGTGATGCTAGACCACCTTTGAACAAAATAAGTGGAGAGCAAACCCTTCTAAAGATAGAATATCTATCATTCTTCAGGGTTAGCACTTTCTTCTTTTAGGTTCTTCAGTGATTTTCTTTTATTTTTAATTTTTTCATTTTATCTCTTGTTTCCATTTACTTGCAAATATTCTTATTTTGTGATTATTGAAGTAGGGAATTGAGGATATTTTTTAATAGTATTCTTATGGGTTAATTTCACAAAAGATCCTCAATTTTTGAGCTAAGAATCAGTTTCATCCTCAACATTTTTTCGCTATTTTAGGTTCCTAACCTTTCATAAATGCGCACAATAGGTTCTTTTTGACACTATTTTATCAACTTTTCATGGAAAATAACGGTTATACGCTTTTAACATTTTAATTCTATAAACAAAACATTTAAAAATATTAAAAATAATAAAAAATAAAAATAAAAAGAAACCACCCACCCCACCCCACCCCACCCCACCCCACCCTCTCTTTCAACTTGCTGCCGAAAGGCTGGCGTTTCTGACCTCCAAAATAGAAGGGGTGAATCCCCCATTCAATTTTTGCTGCTGGAAAGAACAAGCTAGAAATGGCAGCAGACTGCTGCCATTTCTGGCAGTGTTTTTCTTTTTTGGGAGGGGAGGGGATTCACCCCACATTACCAGCCACAAAAACAGTGGCAGTGCTTTTGGAGGAGGCGAATCCCTCCTCCTCCCGTTTGCTGCCAGAAATGACAGCAGTCTGCTGCCATTTCTGGCAGCATTTTTTTTTTGGCCCAATTTCCTATCGGAAATGGCAGGAAATGTGGGGGGATTCACACCCCATTTTGGTGGCCAGAAATGGTAGTCATTGCTGCTGTTTCCAGTAGTAGTTAAGAGAGAGGGAGAGTGGGTAGGTGTTTTCTTTTTATTTTTTTATTATTTTTAATATTTTTAAATGTTTTGTTTATAAAATGAAAATGTTTAAAGAGTATAACCATTATTTTCCATCAAAAGTTGAGGAAATAGTGTCAAAGGGACCTATCATGTGTATTTATGAAATGTTGGGGGACCTAAGAGAGTAAAAATAAAGGTTAGGGACGAAACCGATTCTTAACTCAAAGGTTGGGACTTTTTGTGGACCTTTTGTGAAACTAACCCTATTCTTATTTGTTAATAGTATTCTGATTTGTTATACTCATTTCAACTATTCACATCACGTTTAGAGAATCCAAAAAATTGTGAATGTAAAGGAAAGAAGCTCTGAATACTTGCTTCAAGCATTTTGTTCTCTTTATGGGTTTAAGCTCATAAAATTTTAGTATGTTTACAACTATCTATGACATAGCTAAAAATAATTTCTAGTGCTTTTGCTTTTCAAGTTTGATCTTAGCTGTGTTTCATTAGGTAGATTATTGGGTTTATAGTGGAATTTGTAGTCCATTTGGTGTTGTTATAGGTTATTCTGTCTTTGTTGTGAAAGATTTTTATAAATCAATTTTTGCTGTGAAAAGGAACTCATAATTTTGTTTTTCTTGTTCAAGTAGCAGTAAATGATGTGGATGCTGAAATTTTTTGTTTTTGATGCTATACAACATGTACCCAATTTTTAGTGTCTTGTGAGAATATGGGGTCCTTAACATTAGAAGTAGCGCTTGCCTAGGCTTCCACTTACTGAAATTCCAGTTGAAACTAGAATCTTTACCTCCAAGCAGCTGGACAGGTTTCACCAATTCCCTCTGCTGGAGTTTTATTTTTGCAAGCACTAGGCGTTTTTTGTATGGCAAATTGAAACAAGAAAGAACCCCAACTTGGTTGGTGCAAATAAGAAAACTATTTAAAAGTAAGTTTTACTTTCAAATCTTCTCTTTTCCGTTTTGAAAACTTGAATTGAGAAATAGTTAGCAAGTTTGTTTGTTCAAATTTGTTATAGTTCTTGTCAATTTTCCTTTTTGTAGATTTGAGTTTACTGAGGAAGTAGGTTACATTCATATGATTCTTTTCCCAGCGTTCTTTCAACCACTTATTTTGCACCCTAATATTTATTCTATTCCAGAATTTTTGCCATTTGTTATATTGAATTTTGGGCTGAACTGCCAATCTCATAAGTGCATTGCATCATAATATTTTGAAATGCTTTAGACTGTAATTTGTGTTACACATTAATTAACTTTTTTACAAATAATAATGCTCCAAGAAATGAAGACCTAAGGTAGGTGAAGCGGACATCAATTATTATTTCTAGGAGTAGAAAGAATGGATAACACAAGAAAGTTATTTTATTTTTAAATATAGACAGGTGGATGTAACTTATATTATTGATGGGAAGCATCTTACTTCATTGCCTAACATATGAGAGGAATATTTTTTCTTCCATTATTATTCACTAAAATTCTCACTTGTGCGTTGCACGGGATCTAAAAGTAATAATAACCATAGTAATTCTAAGAAGACATATTTGTTTAGCATAAAAAGTGATATGCTTAGTTGTCAACAATATATTAGATGTTGTGGGCTTTTAAATTCACTACTTATATATAAACAATCGATTCATATTTGCCAACTAACAAAAATCAATTATTCATATCATATAAACATGTCGACCTAGAATTATTCTAATAACAAATATCAATAAATTTTTATACAAAAATTTAATAAATTATTAATACAAGCAGTTGAGTCATATATTAGCAGTATGAGACATAAATTTTATTACCATTCTATCATATTTTGATTTGTTTGTCGGTAACATTTTTTGTACCAGTTAATTCTTTTCTTTTTTTTAAACATTGGATGTGGGGGAAGGGAGGAGAACCAATATCATTTATTCATATAAGATAAACATCTCTCTATGGAATTACTCTAATAACAAATATCAATAAATTTTTATACAAAAATTTTATATAAATTATTAATACAGCTAGTTGAGTCATATTAGCATTATAAGGCATAAGTTTTTATAATCATTCTATTATATTTGAATTTTTTTGTTGATAACACTTTTTGCACCAGTTGATTCTTTTTTCTTTTTTCTTTGATACAGTAAAACCATATTTAAAACGACAAATTAAAATTTTTATTCCATCGGAAATTATCAAAAAGTCTCAATTTATATTAATTATAGAATCGGCAAATTGGAGTACTATAATTTAAAAAAAAAATCAAATTTGATTAATGTACTACAATAATCATATAAAAATTTCTTCAAAAGTTATTAAAAATTGAAATTTACAATAAATTTATAGATTTTTATAAATTTATTCGTTCAAAGACGTACTATGCATGTATTTTCTAATTATGAAGATTACTATTTACTTTTTTGAAATAGAACTTTCAATTAATTTCATGTTCGATTTGATAAGTGACAGATGTCTAATTTCAAATAGTTAGCTAAAGAAAATACCGTGAATTGGTAATTAGATATGTGTTAATAATGGGAAAAGTGAATATTATTTAATAAATTAGCGTAACAATTTCTAAAAAAAAAAAGAGATAAAAAATACAAAAAAAATGAATTAAATGATATCACTAAAAATCTTATAGAGCCAAAAATCTTACAGAGTTAGAAATCTTACAGAGTTAGAAAATAAGTGGAAAAAGCCACACTTCTCTTATTATATATATATATATATATATATATATTAGACAATTGAGATTGCAGTCTTTCTAAGAAGACAGATCTGTCCAAATGGTAGTAACAGGGCGCTACTTGGGAGGCGCATGGTGCGGCTGTACCGACCGCATGGTGTGGCCGCGGTCGCACTGCCTCGGCTATGCGACCGCAACATGACATGCGGCCGATGGTGAGGCTAATAGGACCATACAATGCAGCCTGTGGGGCCGCATGGGTCCCAGGTGGCGCCCAGTCAGTGCCACCTGGACAGATCTATCTTCAAAGTGGAGACAGATCTATCTTTTTAGATAGAGTAATTGACACTGGAAAGGATTTGCAATGTACAAATACCATCATGTCCACTCTGGTACTTTTGGAGAACGCAACTCAAAAGTCATTTGATTAGGTTTTGAAGGTGCAATACAAAAGTCATTTGATCAGGCCTGGAGGCGCTACAATTCTTTATAGGAACAATACAAGGTTATTTTATTTTTAAACATGGACTGATAAGTGTGACTATTCTTGATGAGATACATCTTAACTACACTATGACATTTGGTCTACTATTTGTGCACATTCAGTATAAATAATTTATACAAGTATTAGCCTGATAAACTAACCAATTACAGGTTTATCCTAATCAAACAACTCATTAGAGTCAGAGATGAAAAGCTATCTTGTTAAATTTAAAAGCATGTTCAGGAGGGAGTTCACTTATGTGAAACACAGAAGGAAAAAATCATTTTTTCTCATCTAGCCGCAAATGTAGAAGATCTTTGATATTTTGAAGTTTCATCCTTTGGAATGATGCCAAACCTCTTGTTTAGAGTGATTTACATGATTCTTGATGTGAAATATCTATACTTTTAGCATTGTAATTCATTAATATGATCTTTAAGTTTCCATAGTTATCATAATTTGTATTGTATAAATATTAACTCATTGACCAATGAAATATAAGATAACCATTGTTACTCTCAATATGCCATGCTTCTTTGTTTCTACATGGTATCAAAGCATCTAAAAGGTTCCCATAAGCTCATCTTGTTTTTCTTCTAAAGATTCTCACGAGCAACTTTTGTTCTTTAGTCTTGTTCACCCACATTCAACAAATTTTCTTTTTCCTATATCCTCTGCTCTCTTTAGTTCCATTCTGTTCAGTTTTCTTTAGTTTAATTAATTTATGGAATTGCATGGTGTTTCGACATGCTTCAAGTCTACAACCACTAAACAATGATACGCTAGTATTAAAAGAAGGCAGGTAATCGGTAGATTGTCCTTATTGTCATCTCAAATTTGCTGAAATGTAATTACTCTCAGCTGGTACTTCAAGATTTGTTATCGGGTTTTACTACTTTACCTATTCTTCTGTAGCTTTAATATATCCCTTCACTTATTTGCACTATTATTACTCAAAAAATTACATTGATGTTATAAAACAGGCATTTTACCCATGCGTTACACGGAATGATAATGCTAGATAGTATAAGCAATTCAAGAATATTAAACACAATTGTATAAAAAAATATTAAATTATAATATTTGACCGTTTATGTATGTGTAAAGAAAAACAATATAGTTACTACTCGTAATACGATATTTTCATTAATGAAGATAAAAAATTGTCTACAAAAAAAACCTAAAAAAACATTAAAGATAGTTTTTGTACGTAGTTTGTATTAGGCTGTCAGTGTGTAACGCACGGGAAATTATGTTACATCCGATAAATTTAGCAAGAATAAATGATGAACGATAATATATTACAACATTTATAGTAGAATTTGTTATTTAGCCATCTTTAACACGTATCATAATTTTCAGACATTTTCATTTTATAACTCTTGAAATATCTACATAAAATTGTCTCTCAGTGAACACCAACTTTTTCTACAAAATACACATATTATTTATTGCCCCGTCTGTTTTTTAACTTTTGTAATATATATTAATGATATTTAATTTTTCATAGCATACATCTTTTACAGACTAAATATTTTTAATAAGTTAACATAATTTAATCAGTTTTTAAAGAATTGAACCGTCATGACCAAATCAATTAGAAAAATCATGAATTGAAAAATATTGGAACTAATCCAGAAAATAATTCGATGGTTTGAGATAAACACGGATATGGTTCATAATAAATATTTTTCAATAATTATCCATTAAAATTTTAAACTTTTTGGAAACCCAAGACCCATATGTCAAGGCCCTATTATGTATAATTCTTTTCCAAGTACGTTATTATAGGTACATATTTTCAATTCTTTTTACTAAATTACCAATGTGGGATTCTCATTTTATTCCCAAATAAAAACTGAATTCATATTGTGAATTTTGCATAAATATCAATGAATTACATTACATAAAATAAAATTTAAAAATCACACAAATTTAAAATTATTTAAAAAATTGAATTCAATTATTATTATTTTTTTAGATATAAAAGCTGAATTCAAGTGGCTCTTAAGATAAAATATGTGAAAGTTTCCTTTAATGTAAGGGAACTCATACAGGAAGGTTAAAATATTGATTTAGTTATTTAAATTATCCATTTTTAATATTCTCTATATAAGGTAATATATTAAGATGAGATGAAAAAAATAAATGAAAATAATAAAAAGATAAAAAAACCAAATTCATATTGTGAATTTTGCATAAATGTCATTGAATTACATTACATAAAATAAAATTTAAAAATCTAACAAATTTTAGATCTGTTCAAAAAAATCGAATATAATTTTTCTTTTAAAGACGTAGGAAACCGAATTCAAGTAATAATTTATATAATTGCATGTATTATGATTATTAAGATAAAATATATGAAAGTTTCATTGGATGTAATGGAACTCATATTGAAAAGTTAAGATATTGATTTAGTTATTTAAATTGCTTATTTGTGATGTTCTCTATATAAGGTAATATATTAAGATAAAAAGATAAAAAATAAATAAAAATACTAAAAAGATAAAAAAAAATTGAATTCATATTTTGAATTTTACAAAAATGTCAATGAATTATATTACGTAAAATAAAATTTAAAAATCATACCAATTCAAACTGTTAAAATAATCAAATTTAATTATTATTATTATTTCTAGATGTAGAAAACTGAATTTAAGTGGTTATTAAGCTAAAATATGTTAAAGTTTCCTTTGATGTAAGGGAACTTACATGAAAAAACTAAGATCTTGAATTAACTATTTAAATTATCTATTTGTGATGTTCTCTATGTAAAGTAATAATATATTAAGATAAAAAGATAAAAAATAAATGAAAATATTAAAAAGATAAAAAAACCGAATTCAGATTGTGAATTTTGCATAAATATCAATGAATTACATTACATATCAAAAATTTAAAAATCACAAAGATTTAAAACTGTTTAAGAGAAAGAAAACCGAATTCAATTTTTTTTTAAAAGATATAGAAAATCGATTCCAAATAATACTCTGCATAATTGCATGCATTATTATGATTATTAAGATATAATATGTGAAAGTTTCCTTTGATGTGAGGGTACTTATATATAGAAAAGTTAAGCTCTTAATTTAATTATTTAAATTATTTATTTGTGATTATCTCTTTGTAAGGTAATATATTAAGATAAAAAGATAAAAATAAATGAAAATAATAAAAAAGAAAAAAATAACCAAAGGCTAGGATTAAGTGTTAAAACAATGGTCAAAATACAATAACTGGATTTAGAAAGTGATTTGGGCGGGAAAATAGGAAATGGAAACTAAATTACTTTAATGTATATATAGATATAGATATAAATTAAAGAAACTAAAGACAATATAAGAAATATGGACAAGGAAAATGGAAAAAAGGAAATTTTTTAATTCCTTTGAGATATATATATATAGAATAATGATAAACATTATTGTTTATTTACTCATATGTATCACTGCTCCTATAAAAGTGCAAGCATCATCAAAATTATCGCATGATTTCCTAAAATACCCGTAAAATAATCTGTCATTTGCAACTTGTTTGACATAGTTTTTTTTTATTTATAAATTTACTTACCATTAATTTGACAACTACTCAACAATCACTACACATTTTAAACTTTAATTAAATCTCAATCATTTATTTTCACTCTTTATAAATTTTTTTTTTTAAATTGACTTTATAAATCTAACCTAATGGGCTCTTAATTTGTTCTCAGCTACAGAATCTTCAACTCACTTCTTGATACTCTTATCTCACACATGCACGCACTCTCTCTGAACTGCTCTCTTTCATCAAATCTCGCCTAATTCATTTATCATACACACGCGATCTGTATTTCTCTCTCTCTCAACTGCCTTGTTCATCAAATCGATTCCTCCTCCGGTCAATTAATGCGTTTGTGGTCGGAATTTGGCGGGTTAGAAGGAGATTAGTCACGTCCAGGAACTCTGACGAAGGTCATCCGCTTCAGCCACACCACGAAGAAGCCATCGAGAAATAGAAAGTTACATCTGTGGTTTCTGGTTGTGTCCATGTACGAAAGAAGTAGCTAAGATTTCAGGTTGCTTTTTTTCCCCCTATGTATAACTTTATTCATTAATTGACATTCGATTGAGTATTTGAGTTTACCCCATTTTTTGGGCTCGGGATTTTCAAAAAATGAGGTGATATTCAAGAGGTGAGTAAAGAGAAAGCTGAGAAAGCAGCTTTAATAAGCAGGTGAAAACGTCAGCTTATTATTTCTTTCTTTTAGTTGTTTTTATTTCTTTTTTACTGTTTAATCAGTTAAATAAGTTATTTTTATTTGTTTATAGCTTTTGAGTCTGAGTGTCCTCTTTAAGACAATTATCATCCTCTGGAAAATGAATAGGAGCTTATACAACTAAGGATTTTGATTCCATAAGCAAATGAAGTACTCAGCAACCCGTTGATCTTGAATTGGAGCTATCTCTTGAATTAAGTCATATGAGCTAGATATAATATAACTGGAATTTTGAGTGAAGACTGACGAGTGAGATTGTTTACCACTTTATAAATCTTAGGTGGCCACTTTTATCTGCTGAATTGAATTGCAATGATATTATTATGTCCTTCTTTCTTTGTCTTGTAATTTTTACTAATCACAATATAACTTCTCCTGTGTTTCTTTGTGGTGATTTCACCACCTTAAAGAATTATAAGTCAACCCTTTTTCAGTTTTAGTTGAAAGTTTTAAGCTAATGCACAACTTGCTCTTTCCTATTGATTCACATGTTTGATTGATTATATTTATTACAGAGATAAATTCTGGTGCTATGATTTTTTTTTAATTATGTCTTGCTATTAGAGGAATATGAATTACTATAATTGATTTATTACTTTTACAATATATATGATTTTGTGAGTTACGATATATGATTTATTTGGATTCTTAATATATTTTCTAAGTAATTTATTACTTCCATAATAGTTGTATTACTACAAATGGTCAAATTCCCCCCCCCTTTAAATATCTTTTCCCCTTTTTTTTGGTGGGATTCTTCTTTTGCATAGTTTCTGATTATATCTTTAAGGGCATATAAACCTAAAAAAGATGCAATTTTTATTTGTTTTCATTGTTATTGTTATTGTTATCTCTACCCACTCATTTCTGCCCCATTTCGCTTTCAGAATGTTGTTTCTTCTCTGCCTCAATTCTCTCTCCTATTCCTCGTTAGCTTCGTCTTCGCTTCTCTCTGTTCTTGTGTTACGAATCTTCAATCACTGGGAGATACCTAGGGAAGTAGTGCAAATAGATAGATAAGTGAATCTCAAGCTTTGATTTTTTTATTTTTATTTTTTTGGGGTGGGTTTTATACGTTCTATTTTGTGATTTCCGAAACAATTTATTCATATATTCTCTACCATTTTTCAACAAATCATTTGTGAAAAGATTCTCATCTCTTTTAATCACGATTTTTGAAATTGATGACCGTCTTATTTTTTTTGCTTTACTGATGTTGTGCCAGAGATCGATATGGTCAATTATTTCCTTTCTTATTTTCTTAAGGGTTCAAGGATTGAAGGCAATGATTTGATTTCAGCAATTTGAAGATTAAGTGGATGTTTGATTCTCTTTTTGAAAGTAACTTATAAAGAGAAATTATAAGTTGGTGAAATAAGTGGTGTAGATTTAATAGAAATTTGTGGTTATAAATGAGTAGTTGTCAAATCAATAATCAAATCAGTGGTAGGTGTCGTATAAAGAGATATGTTAAAAGATGATCAAACAAGCACTAAGCTTCTTAAATTTATTGAGAATTTAATAAATAGGCCTATACTATTCTTTTCTTTTTCCTGTGGTCGTTCTTCTAAAAATGATATTAAATTTTGGAAGTTAGTTTGAAATTTTGTTATGCAAGTTCTTATTTTTATAAAGGTAACGTCTTTATATTTTTGGGCATCACAATCTAACATGGATTTATGCTTAGTTGTTTTTAACGGTTTTGAGTGTATTCAAAATATCTTTTCTTTTCTTCCTTGTCGGCTCGGCTTTGGTGTAGTTAGTCTCTACCCTTATTTGGACTCAATATTTTTTGGCTGAATGGATTGAAGATGGAAGTTGGGGCTTTCTGAGCCAGAGTTGGATAGCTTGGAGGTAATTAGAGGGTTAGATTTTTTGAATTTTTTTTATATTGAATTGTTTTACTTTCACTTAGTTTTGTATAGCCTGTTAGATGATATATTTAGGTTTAATGTAAAATGCATGAGGAACATGGAATAAAAACTCAGACATGCGAGATAATATGTGGACAGACAATTAGTATTTCACCACTACTTTCCTTGCCCTCATGAAAGACAGTTTAAATCAAGTGATGATCAGGGTTTTCACAAATGCATTAGATGCCATCCCCATAGTTCTAGCAGAGACTAATAGTCTACAACCCATTGAAATTCTTTTTGGTGTTATATCATAGTAGATTAAAGAAAACAACCCCTATTATGGCATTGATGTCAATGATATTGGTTGACAGCAATTATATGTAGTTCTCTCTTACCAAATTATTATTATGCAATAAAAATGGACCTTAATTTTCATTTTCAGTTTGTTGGATCGCCATGTCTCTTGAGCTTTCTCTTTTTTTGGTTTCTATTTACTGGTGTATTTAGCCATCTGAATATCCGTGTTAAATGAAATTAGTCTCCCATGTTAAAAATAAAGTGTTAAAATTAATCTTCCATGTAAGACTCAAATAGGTAATGCCTATATCAATACATATATGCATGTCAAACTAAAGCATGTAATACTGAAACACCAAGTACTATAGAAAAGTAAGATTCTATAGATTGGATCCTTGGTTCGAATATTATTTTATTTATGTCCGAGATTAAAGTTTCTTTTGGGGCATAAGCGAATTTAGTATAGAGTGCAGGAGACAACAATCATATAATTTATGAACATACATGTATTAATTTGTTGACCGGCATCCAATGATATCTTAAAAGTCATGATTTTCAATTGTAAAAAATATCCCAGGGATCTCATTTAAGGGTTGTTGTATGCTGATCTTATTCTCTGTCAAGAAGTTAATTAAAAGAAGGGCTAAATTTTCATTTTCATGATGCAGAGCTTGTGAAGGCACTTGATCAAGGAACTAGAGCAGGCATTTCCCAATGATTTTGTAGATTTTAAGGAGATATGCACAGCCTGTGCAACTGTGAGTTAAATCTGGCTTGCTACATGTTTATCTCATCGATAATGAGAATTTTACTCAATGATAATTCTAAAGTGAACCACTTTGCTGCACATAATTGATATGGTGTTATTGTCAAAAGAAAAATGGTATATGGTGTTTGGTGGAGATGAAAATCAATTATCTTAATCTACATGGCACCATATATTTATTTGCAATGGAAAATTGAGAAAAATAGTTTTAGATGTAAGTACCCCATATCTTTTAGTGGATAGACTCTAAGTAATGAGTAGCAAAATGTTTGTAATTGCGTGGTGGTTTTGAGATTGTTTTGTAACATTAGAACTCTTAGCTTAGGCGGTTACCCTTCACAAATTTCTTAATATTTCATTACACCTGGACACAATTTTAGTCTTTAACATTCCAAGATCTTTTTCCAATTAATACATTAGTCAAAATTGTTGCACAACGACAAAGCGCACTCCTATATGGCGATGTGAAGGTCAAGGCAGATATGTGAGAACTATGGTGTTGACAAGCCAGCTCAATCAACATTGGTAGTTTTCCGGTTAATTGATATGATTATTTTTCTTTATCTTGATGTTGTATACTATTATTTATTGCAATGTCAAATGAGGGTTTCCAATGAGAACCATTTTTTTTTTTTTTGTGGGCTGGATAAGAAACATATTTTTGTATATAAAGTTAATTCATTGAGGTAATGTGTATTTTTTTAATTTATCATTGAGATAACGTGTTGATTACTTAGTGTGTCACATATATCTATAAGAGAGAGTCAATTTTCACCAAAATTTCAAGTCATTTTATGAGTGTTGTTTGATTACTTGGTAACATGCTTAATTTTATGGAGATAATTTCTACGTGAACTCGACGACACGTGCGTTGCACATGCCGTCACTAGTGTGTGTATATATATGATGAAATGAAGAATCCAAGCACATCTATTTATAGATTCTTGAATGGGCAAAATTGCAGTTCAAAGTACAACTTGGAAGCGTGAAAGTGGTATATTTATGTGTCTAAAGTACATCATCAACTTGTGTACTAGATAATCCACTTGCTTACAATTTTATTTTTTATTTTATTTATTTATTTTTTTTAAAGTACGTTGGGGATATAGGTGGGGTGGGGGAATAGATGAGGGACATATGTAGTTCGAACCTAAAAGCTCTTGCCTGGAATGTGAGAAGTATAATCACTGTAACACTTGTTCAAACTACAATCCACTTGCTTGCTTAATCATCTAATTAATTGCATATTTGATAAGCCATTTGCATATTAGATCGACTTATATCTTGTAACCACTAGTACATTATAATTTACTGGCATCTTTGGACATGAAAACTTCATTGTACTTACTAGTCACCCACGCTGATCAACTTGTGAAACTAGTTGAATTAATACAAGCCAATATGGTTGCACTAACTCGAAGTCATCCTATACCCCTTCGTCCCACGATGGCATTCCCCTTCTATTTTTCACATATATTAATAAAATTTTATTAATTTTATTGGAGATATACAATTTAAGAATGTGTTTTCTAATATGTCCTTTGATTTATTTAATATTTCATTTTAAATATCTTTATTGTTAATTATCACACATAATAAAAAGGAGTATTTTAGAAAACTAAAAAAAATAAATAAAAAAAGGAGAATATAATTTGGGACAAATAAAAAATAAATAAGAGAATATTTTTTTGAGACGGGGAAGTATGTCTTACATTGTTCATACATATCTCTCTTTTTTCATCTTTCAGTGTTTCAAAGTTGAATATGAGGCGATGCCTAAGAGGTAACAAATTATATATATATATATCCTATTCCTGTCCATATAGAAGAGTGAGTATGTGGGGTACATTGTCTTCCTTATTTTGTCCTTTTGTGACATTTTTTTTTTCTTTTCTCTTTTTTATTTGTTGATTTCGGCATATTCGCAAACAAGTCTTGGTTTTATTTTTACTTTTTCTTACGGGTTTTTTAATGATATATATAAATGACAACAATATAACGATGAATGACAAACTATAAGTTAACTACATTAAAAAATATAAAAGTTATCTACGCTGAAAAATATAAAAGTACAAAGACGGAACACGCAATGCATGAACCTTTAACTAGTTTCTTCAAAAAGCTTTGTTGCTCTCTTATAATCGGCTCAGGCTTTATTAGTTATCTTGTTCCCTCCTTCTATGTTCTATGGTTACTCTATTTGTATGCCAATAATGAATAAAATCTATCATTTAAAAAAAAAAAAGGCAAAGAATTATTCTTTTATTAATTATTATTATATTAATTAATTAATTTTTTTTGGCGTACCAAGATTTTTAATTAAAAGAAAAATAAATTATTTTGAGTCATAATAATGATACTACATAAACAATTTAGTCATAGAAATTGAAAGTCAATAAAATGAGAAAACAAAAATAAACATATAAAATCAAGTATTAGTTAATATATGGTGAAAGTTGTAACCAAAATATATATATATATATATATTATGCAAACTTCAAATTTATTTAATTGAGAAAATACATTATAACAAATTAACCATATACACTTAAGATAATTTTTAACCAGAAAAATAAAGTATTTGTTAATTAAGATATGTTGCAAGTTGAGAAAAAATTTAACATACTTTTCCTATTATTGATATAATAATAAAAATATTTAGAAGTTTTTTTGGTTGTTCTATATATGAAAAAATTAAAAAAAAAATTGAATTTATACAACAATTTTGGCGTCTATTTTTTATGTTTCGACTCAGGCCACAAGCATCTTAGTACATATACCCAATTATGATTTAACAACATTCCAGCAAACCCATCACCAACGTCTACCTTTTTCCATGCATATATGCGGAAGAATTTTAACCTAGCAACAAAATAACTATTTCTTGCACATAACCATTAATTTTACATTATGTGACCTATTACAAGTTGTGTTATTTGAACAAAAGTACATACAAAAAATATAATAAAATTGACACATGGCACAATTATGTTTTCTAGCACATCACATCACATCACAGATTTTCTATAAAATCAGATCTGGTTTCAAACGATCTGGTCATGTAGCCGCATGGAAATATCCATGCGGCCGCACATATAATATGTGCGGGCGTACAAATATATCTGTGTGCTCACACATATTTTATGTGCGGCCGCACTACCCCATGCGGCTCAGCTAGAAAGCCCATGCGGCCTGGTGCGGCCGCACATGCCATTACATGCGGCCACATGAATCTGTTCATGCGGCCGCATAATTAAATCTAGTTCTAAACTTTAGAACCAGATCATGTTTTATAGAAAATCCGACATCATATCATATCACATTACATCAACATTAATCACACGAGATATATTTCAACTTTGTCACTCCTTTGTCCATTTTCTTGTCTAACTAGAATTATTCGACCTATTACAAGATGAACAATCCCATATTTTCTAAGGAACTGATGTCGGTTCCTATTAACAAACCAACATTGCCCAAGATGGACAATGTCATATTATCTAAGAAACCAATGTTTAGTTCCGGTCACAAGCCAATATTACCCAAAAAAAGGTAAGAAACTACTTCTGGTTTGAGGAACCACCACTTTTTTTTTTTTTTTTTTGGGTGGGGAGGGAGGAGGCAATGTTGGTTCAACATTGGTTCTCTAAAAAAAAAAAAAAAAAACTCAAACAATGCTATAAATTTAGCCCATCTGTATATATCCCAAATCTACCTGATTAGATTGCTTATGTATCGCAATAATATGTTTACATTTTATCACGATATATAAGCAAATAAATGAGATGAATGTGAGGGTGGGGTGGAAATTTAGTGTTATCCTTATAGGACAAAGTTCTCACATCAATTTGAACAAAAAATAATTCAAAAAAAGTTTTCTTTTTTTTCTTTACACTAGTAGTGATTTTTTCAATCAATATTCATGAGCTTCATCTTTATAATGCAAACAAAACTGACTTTGGCAACGCGCATGTACCAATTATTAATTAGTTTTAAAACATTATTTTTATAAAATAAGTACTGAATAAATTATCTCTTCAATTACAGAATGTTGCAGAAGTTATGATACTAAAACAAACCATATAATGTTCAATTTATTGTCTGTTAATATATAAAACAATATAATGCATATAAAAAAAAAGCAATTTACATTCTCTAGCATAACATGTAGCACCAAGGTAATTTGCTCCTTCATATTCTTGGTTGTATATTCATTTATAAAATAATGCAACTCTTATAAACTTGCTTCAAAATTACTCCTCTCCCTTTGAAGCAAGAAAGATTGAAGTAGAGCAACTACAAAGTAATGGTTGGAACATATTAATAGCTAGAAAAATGTAATTAAAAAAATCAAAAACCCCTTATATAAAATCTTATCAAAAACAGAGAGATAATTCTTCTTCTGATGATTGTCTGAAAATATTTGTGACTTGTTTATCCAGTATATGTCTCATTCCAACCAATATATCGACACATGCTAACTCATTCCTTTTAATTTGAAGTACACCAATCAAGAATTCAAATATCAAAAAATGATTTTGTTGTCCAAAGACATCATAGCCATCTTTATATATGCTAGCGTGAGTACCGTAGGCGCAAAGGGGTGAAAAATCAAATGGAAATAATTATTAATAATTGGGTATTTGAATCATTTAAAAACTTGGACTGCTGGACACAAGCATTTTGTGATGGTTAGGTTTCTTTTGTCTTTTTTTTTTTCTGTTTCTTTTTTTGGCCCCCGTTTCAATTCAAAAAGAATAAAGGAACTTTAATCTTATAGCATTAGTGTAGTTTAATTACTCAATTATGGTTAAGAAATATATTACATTATAAATACTATAACTTAAGAATACATTTAATTGAAGGAGATATTTGGAATTATGAAATATTAGTGATGATAATATTGTCTAAAAATGTTTCCCCACTTGTATGAACCATTTGAAAACTTGGACATAAACATTATGTGGTGGTTAGGTTTTCTTTGTCCTTTCTTCCATTTCAGTTCATAATAATAATACTAATAATAATAATAATAAAAATAAAAAAAAAAAATAATAATAAAAGAAATTAATCTGTTAGTATTGATGTAGTTTAATTACTCAACTATGTTTAAGAAATTTATTAAATTACAAATACTATAACTTAAGAATGTATTTGGGTGGTTTGATTACAAACATAGAATTTAGTTAGAAAGAAAATATTTTACTGTCAATTAAATTACGGTGATTGAATTCTATAGAATTGAAATTGTAACATGTTTTTTTGAAACTGAAACTTATGGGAAAATATAAATTGCGTAGAAAACAAAAAATCTACACTCTTTTAGGAAAATATTTTCTTTATTTTTAAAGAAAATGTAGTCACGTGACCAAAATATGAAAAATATATTTTATAAAAAAAGATGTCAATCAAATAACACAAAAGTAGGAATTGAAAAACTCTATTTTTCTTGGAAAATCTTTACCAATCAAATACACTCTCAATTGAAAGATATATTTGGGACTATGAAATATTAGTGAGGGTAATATTATCCAAACATGTTTCCGATTTAGACTTGTAAATCAATTACAGTGAACAATAATAATGCAAAGCAGTTCAAGAATTTCCTGTTTTACCATTTGCCAAATCTCAATTTCAAGAAATCGATAATTCAAAGAAAAATTGTTTGTTAATGCTGATTGACAGTGCTCTGAGCTTAGCTTAATCCCCTCTCAAATTGCCAAACGTCCACCCTGTCACAGTGAGAAGCTTGGAGAAGGCACTAGAGCGAGGCGTCGGATTTTGTTTTGTTGCATATTTGCACAGGATAAGAAAGAAAGACACAAAAATAAAAAGCAACCAAAAGAAAAGTTGTGGCTGCAATTTGCCCATCAATTTTTCTACAGCCCTACAAATTCATTTGATTTTAGGGTCTTTCGGCTTGTCGATCAAGTATTACCCATAATATTGGGAGAATTAAATTCATTCACGAGGATATGTTATAAAGATAGAACTTTAAAGATATGTTCTTTATTGCCCATCCCTCCAAAAAAGATGCAGTCGTTACCACTGTTGATCTGAAAGCGTTAGTTGTGAGCGCCCGTGAAGGACAATAAAAAAAGCCCAGTTGAAGAGATAATAATGGTGCGAGGCTAACAGAGATAAAAAGGATAAAAAGGTTTTCTGCTCGTTGGGGCATTTTTTCAAACTATTGGGGGATGTCAGGTGGTGGGTGTAGTATTGTATGGTTTAGGAGAGATCTAAGAGTGGAAGATAATCCAGCATTAGCTGCTGGAGTGAGGTCAGGGGCACTGATTGCTGTATTTATCTGGGCACCTGAGGAAGAGGGGCATTACTATCCTGGAAGGGTGTCAAGATGGTGGCTTAAGCAGAGTTTGGCCCACCTTGATGTCTCTTTGAGGAGGCTTGGCACTTCTCTTGTTACAAAGAGATCTACTGATAGTATTTCTTCCCTTGTTGAAGTTGTCAAATCCACTGGAGCTACTCGTGTGTTCTTTAACCATTTATATGGCAAGTTTCAAGATTTCTTAATCTGATTATCCTATCTTATATTTGATTAACTTCCTGGAATAATCTTGTATTGCTTTAGAGTGGCTATAAGCTAATTATTGTTTTTATATTAATCTTTAGTTTCTTTCGGTTTATTGGATCAATTAAAAATTGGTATTCTTATTAGGATTCTTCGATTGTTGTTTAGCATATTCTAATGATGTTATCTCTACTTGATGAATCCGTGTAGCAGTTGCTGATGATGTCCTTGTTTGTTATGTTTTTGCTGTTTCTGCATCTTTGATGAAATGTTTGGCTAGTTTAATTATACAAGATTGGACGTGATTAAAGAGATTAATAATGTTTTATTAATTGGTTTATCCATATGCCTAAGCTGAAATTCTTTGACCTCGATATATTTATTCTTAGTGGGCTGAATTTGTTAGGATTGAACGTAACTAAACAAGAATAAATTTTATTATCTGTTTCTCGACCCTTTAATTACCGAAAATGCAGAAGTGCCTAGTGGAACCTGAATGAACAAAGGGAACTTCAGTGGCTTCTAACGTATCTGTTTGTTTTATTTTAGACCCCATATCATTAGTGAGAGATCACAGGGCAAAGGAAGTTTTAGCAGCTCAAGGTGTAGCAGTCCGCACTTTTAATGCAGACTTGCTTTATGAACCCTGGGAAGTTCATGATGACGAAGGCCAACCATATACAACTTTTGCCGCATTTTGGGATAGATGCCTTAGCATGTCATATGATCCTGAGGCCCCGCTTCTGCCACCTAAAAGAATTATCTCAGGTCTGCATAATGAATGTTCCATTAAAATTTTACAATCACATGAGAAAGCAGTCTTTTATATATTTCTTAGTTTGGCCTATTTTGGTGACGGATGCTACTTCTATTTTCTTGAATGGAAAACTTGATCAATTAGCGTTACCCAGTAAAGTAACAGCACATACATTGAATAATGATATATGTAAGCTTAGAAGCTTATGCTTCTTCAGTCCCCTTTTTTTCCCATTGTTGCATAGCCATTGTTCATTTCACAACCTTTTGTTTATCCCAATTTTGTTTGAGAAATTTGCCATACAACATTGCTTGACGTCTTGTAGGTGACTTGTCAAGATGCTCGTCAGAAAATTTAGTATTTGAAGATGAATCTGAGAAAGGAAGCAATGCACTTCTTGCTCGAGCATGGTCATCTGGGTGGGGCAATGCTGACAAGATCCTAACAACCTTCATCAATGGACCACTAATAGAGTACTCAAAGAACCGTAGAAAGGCTGATAGTGCTAATACTTCATTTCTTTCTCCTCATTTGCATTTTGGGGAAGTTAGTGTTCGGAAAGTCTTTCATCTTGTTCGGATGAAGCAAGTTCTCTGGGCGAATGAAGGGAACAAAGCTGGTGAAGAGAGTGTCAACTTGTTCCTCAAGAGTATTGGGCTCCGAGAATACTCAAGATACATGAGTTTTAACCATCCCTACAGCCATGAAAGGCCATTACTTGGTCACTTAAAGTATTTCCCGTGGCTTGTGGATGAGGGCCTTTTCAAAGCATGGAGGCAAGGTAGAACTGGTTATCCACTAGTTGATGCTGGAATGAGAGAGCTATGGGCCACTGGTTGGCTGCATGATCGGATACGAGTAGTAGTCTCCAGCTTCTTTGTGAAGGTTCTGCAGCTTCCCTGGAGATGGGGAATGAAATACTTCTGGGATACCCTACTGGATGCAGATCTTGAGTGTGATGCTCTTGGTTGGCAGTATATATCGGGTACCATCCCAGATGGTCGTGCGTTTGATCGTATTGATGACCCACGGGTATGCATTAATGATCTCTTCATGAATTCTTGCTTAATTATATATATTGGTTTGATACCCCCGGGGCCCCCACAAAACAAAACCCTCAACCAATGATGCTCGGACACGGGTATGGGTGTTGGGTACAGTTGTGTATCCGAGTGTCAAATCCTTCGTTTTCAAAAATTTAGGATATAGGGACATGGCTAAAAAGCGTCCAAATTTTAGAAAAAATACATGAATCCAACTTATGAACTTAAGATTGACTTTGGAAATTCATATTTTGATAGTTTTATGTGCAGTTTAACGGAATACAAAGTATCTTTTCTTTATTTTAGTGATATAAAGGATTTTCTTTTGACTTAAAGGATCCCATACCTTATCCCATATCTGAGTGTTTGGCATAGGCTGAAAGAGAGGAGTCGAAGCAACATAGTCAACCCCCCACCCCCCCAGGGCTCCAAAAAACAAAACCCCGCATCTCTTCTTCTTTTTTTTTTTGGCCTTCCCCCTTCTCTCTCTCTCTCTCTCTCTCTCTCTCTCTCACACACACAC
>CAVNYN010226370.1:0-20411 GCA_963692815.1 Nyctanthes arbor-tristis
TCGTGCCTCATTACCCTCTCCGGCCCCTCACATGCCACAATGTTCCAAATCTCCGGCGCGAATATGTGTTGCTCCACCTTTGCCCTCTGCACCGAATCCGGAGGGAAGGTTGCATCCAATGAATCGAAAATTGCTGAATAACAGTGTAATGCCTCCAGGAATCGCCCCAAGAAGTATGGCCCATTATGACTTGCTTCTTGTTCAACAATTGTCACTATATTTGGAGCTTGGTCCCTGATTAAAGCTAAAAGATTTCCTAGAGCATGCCCAGGAACCCGGTGGAGCCTATTTACTGAGTTCACTGCTAGAGCCTCACCAACCCTTCTGTTGAACATGTGTGGTTTTAGATCTTCAAGCTGTTCACCAACCGGATGGAATTCAAACGGAACATGGAGAGAATGAGCAAGTTCGGTTAAGCATCTGCCTGTTTCCCTCACTGACTCGGGGCAGGGTCCCACTCCAGTAATCCTGAGAAAAGGTGCACCACCGGGTCTGGCAGCTAGAGCTTGAATGAAGGCAGGCCATTGATACCCCTGGAGGATATCTAGATCAATGACATGGACGCGCTCTTCAGCCTCAAATGCTTCAAAAATTGCTTGATTTGCGGTGAAATGGGCAAATTTAATGTAAGGACAGGCTTGATACAGAATCTGATAAATCTTGAGTATTTCAATGGAGGTTGGAGGAATAGGATTAAAGGGTATTGGGTTGGAGCTGCTGGCGCTAGCTGGTTTATTTGTTAGGATTGAGGCAAGTTTTCCGCTCAAGGCTTCGGTGAAGCAAGCTGCAACACGTTGCATGGAGTCACCAAGGGGCGAAACCACTCGATCTAGAAGGTGAAGATACCTCCTAGCTAACATATACTCCTCCTTGGATACTGCCTCCGCACACGCAAGAAGTAGGTGCACAAGTTGTAGCCCGCTGTCTTGTTCCTTGATTAATTAAAATACCATAATATATAATAAGTTTATTTGTGCATGTGCAGTAATTAATTAAACTAGATATAAATATGTATACATTTTTTTACCTGCTCAGCTCCCACAGAAATAGGCAGTATGAAGTTGTTGTGTAGCGGATTTGGTTGTTGCTGTAGAACTGATGCTCTGATTTGTGGTTGTGGAGCTTGCTGTTCGTGCTGCCTTTCTTCATGTAATTGTTCTGATAACGGTGCAGCTCCTTGCTGATAAATATTAATGTCATTGGCTGATCTAGTCACTGCCTGATCATTATGTGAAGTAGTTCCATGGAGATGTTGATGATGATGATGGTGTACTACTGTAGTATTGTCATTCAATGGGGCCGATCCACGGAATCTAATTGTTGATGAGCTTGGCAGCGTTAGGCAGTCTAAAAGTTGGGGATTAACAGTGCTTGTAAGTGCACCAAGATCACAATCTGAAGAAGAAGGTTGTCCTTCATGAGTAATCTTCATGGGGGAGAATAGTGCAAAGTCATTATTAATGACGTCCTTGTCATTATCATTAATATTATCATTATCATCCAAGAGGCTCTCTAGCGCAGGCAGGGAAAGGCTTTCGACCTGCATGAATTGATTGCAAATTGGAGAGTTGAAAACCCTGTGGAGAGGGCTTAGTCCCTTCCCTTTGTGTAAATTAGTGCTGCTGCTATGAGATGAGACGATGACATGCGAGGAGGAGACCAGCTGAAGCCTGCGTACATATGTGTACCAGTACTACTAGTCTGACCAATATAGTTGGCCTGCGTTGGTGAGTTGATATTCCTGACTGGAGAGGAAATCATGAAATCTGCAGGTTCTAATTGATCAGAGAAAATAGATTCCCACAATGAATAATCAGGGGATTGAATTTCAACGTTGTCCCCGTCAAATTTGAGGGCTGGATTAATACTCAAACTTGTTGGTGTACAAGTGCTGATCAAGCTGGATAGGCTGGTTCCCGGGGTTAATGTTGTACTTGCAAAGTCAGATGATGAAGAAACTTTCTTCAATTCTTCCTCCTCTGACTCCTCCTCCTCCTTTGATGACTTGGTCGATATTGGTTCCAGCAGCTGTTTGGTGCAACGGGTACTATGATCTGCAAATCTCCCATATTCAACGGTAATTTTCAAGTTTCTCGTCTCAGTCTTAATTATGCTACCCCGGCCACCTCCTGCATAATTACTCTCAGTATTGAGGCTCCCCATGCTGCCACAAAGTGAGTTTATCATATGATCATCAAAATATACCTAGTCATTTTGGGTCCAGAAAATGAAGTAGTAGTAGCCGTAGTATTAATTAAAGCCGAGATGTAGTGTGGTTCCTCGCCTTTTTAAGGCATGCACCGAGTGAAGCTGCTTGTGCATAATAATATTAATGTCCAAAAAGAGAATATATAATTGAGGATGTGGGGACAATTTTTCTAGTATTTCTTATCATAATAATTTTTCTAATTGTGCACCTCCTCTATACTTTCACCTCATCTCCAAGGAAGGGATTTCTTAATTTATTTTTCTAGACTAGATTCTGTATTCTGGCTGTATATATGTTTTAACTCTTCCCATCTCTTCTTTATGAACGTAGAAATTATGAAAATTTATATATGTGGTACGATATTGAAATTTAACTTGTTAATCAAAATTTTAATTTAGGCAATTAATATAGCTACATACTACAACGAGTAGGCAGCTACAGCAATATATTCTTAAACAGTAGTACAAACTAGAGTAAAGAGGACAAACCTCCCTCGAGCCGGCCTAGGGGGAACATTAATGATACTATATTATGTGATGCTTCCCAAGCGAAAAAGGAACAGGCATTCACTAATACTACTATTAATTGGAAGACAAACAGGAAAGGGTGGGATATGGCGTTGAGGGCGCCGCCTAGGCTTTGGATTTGCCAAACTATCCAACCTAATTTTGTTGCTTCTCGATCGGCTTGTCCTCTCTCTCTCTCTCTCGTTGTTGTTATTTTTGTTATTATTATATATATAAACCCCAACTATATTTATGTAACTATTATATAGTCTCGTTGCCTATTAATTAATTATTAAATATATAAGTTTAATAATTTTTGTTATTAAGATCATAGTACAATAACATTTCAGGACAATTTATTTGGGCACCAAATTAATTGATTTATTATAACTACCATGAGTTTTGTTTTCACCCAAAAGAGTTAAAATGTGAATTAATTTTTTCGTCTCATCCATTAGTTCTTTGCTTTGTTTTCTCTCGTCATGTGAAAACTAGCACGGCCGGTGGCCTAATTTTATTGGTTAGTTGCCTCAGTCCGCTAATCAATTTTGAAGGATTACTTATTTATCTTTACTCTATCATCAACTGTGCTTTAAGTACAAGAAGTTTGGGAATATATTTTTTTTGGATAATATCATGATATCAAGTTGCCAATAGATAGATTGGAAATCTAAAAGTTGGACAATAATCTAATCGTTCATTGCAAATAATCTCTTTTTCTTTTTCTCCAGTTCTTAGGGATACTTACAAAATATATGTATATACAGTAAAACTTAATGGTAGATCTTACAATAACTCCGTGACCACTTTCTCTCTAAGCTTCAATAATCACTAATTGATCACATCTGTAATTGTATGAAAGTAAAGTTTCCAATCATATATGTTGACAACAGGCTGAGCTGGCCCCGCATTGACTAAGTCAACGCAGCTTCCGTCAACCTTCTTAACTCGCCATGTCATCACAAGAGACATAGCCAAGCTTCGGAGTAAATTAAGGTGCCGAGCTGACCTATTAGAACCCACCTCTCCTCGATCCGGTCTACAGTTCATGGATGAGCTGAGCTTTAGGATGACGAGCTGATCTGTATATATGGAATAGCAGAATCGCCGTGGAGGTACAGCTTTGACACGTGTGGCTCTTATGTCAGATTGACTTGGCAGGTTCTGCCATGCTGCCACATGCTCCACTCACTTCTTCGTCCATAAATACTCCATTTCAATGCTTGCAAGAGAGATATATCAAAGAATCACCAAGTAGGGAAAACTAGGATTTATAGTTTCCTTGTCCCTTGTAACTAAAACTACACAGTTTTTCAAATCGATTCCAGCTAAGATTTGATATCAACAATATACATATGTTCAACATATATGTCATCTCATTAAGTGGACGGACAATGGTAGAGAAGAAAAATACACAAGCAATATAAGAGACACCTTTATGTATAACTGTCAAATTTTAATGTTGAAGCTATGTTTAAGAATAGTCTTGTTATGATACCACCGATAATGGAGTTTGGTTACTTTTTCTATTGATTCAATATTTAAAAAGTGGCCGCCATCCAACTGGTGCTCAATGTGAACAATCCAACACATCAACAATTGAATTAAACCACAAGAACAAATTGTACCAATCCACAAGAAGAACCAAAGAAAGAAGAAGAAATCCTATATTGAATTGAATAATGAATAAAATGTCATACATGTCTTTATATATACAAGGACCAATCTACACAAACTAAATAATTGAAATACCAAATTAAACATAAAATAAAGTAATAAACTAAGTAATAAACTCTAACACCCCCACCCCCGCGCGGAAACTCGTGATGCTACAGCAAGAAGGAATGAGAGTTTGTTGTTGGGAATTAAGGCAAATTCCCCGATTACGCATGTAGGACATTTGTTTAAGGAATTTAATTGAAACAAGAAAAATAAAAAAATGAAGACAAATTTTAACGGACTGTCAAAGCTTTCCACTTTATGATTAAAGTCGTTACAACCATACAGAATTTTCACTCGTCAAACCAATCCCCTAAGTATTACAAGAAAAATATAACAAGCTTTACAGCATCTACTAATTTCTACCATTTTCCCAACCTGCAAAGAAAAAAAGAAATCTCAAGACGTTAGGTAACTATTTTTTTCACAAGACTCTCTAACCTGACCCAAGTGACACAGGAAAAATTACCTCGAGTTTTACCACACTTAATTTTCTACCCTTCGAACAAACCACAAAGAGTTACAAGAAAACTCTCAAGGTGCTAGACTCACCAATTTTTCCCTCGACTCACTTGTACCACTTGTGCATAAAAGAAAAGGAAAACACCTCCATTTATGGGCTTTGCTAACTTGGAGGACAAGACAATTCCTTCTATAATTTTGATTCATTTTCCTCCTAAGATTCTTCTTTTTTCGTTTTCAACTTTGGATTATTTTTTGGAACAAACCTAGCAATCTCCACCTTGCCAAAATAAGCCAAAATCTTCATCTTCTCCAATCTTGTACATAATACTTGAGAAATTACCAAGTAAGTTTTTGACACACTTTGACAGTCTCATACTCCACCACATGAGTATAACCACTTAGAATTAACAACAAATTCCAAGCATTTCATCGGCTCAATGTCGAAATAAACTTGATAATATTTGTGGTGCAACTCCCTTGTTGGCTTTCAAGAGAGCTCATCAACCATTGACATTACTACACACACAGCTTGCATTACTACCAACCAATGCTTGTGTGTAAGTACAATCACTAGAAGTAACACACATCCTTTGCTATAGCACCTAGCGACACGTTATGAGAATGTACCCATCTACTTTATAGCACATCTCCACTGCCCTTACACCGTATTGTCCAAATCTGAATAGTAGCTGAACCTGCTCCACCTGAACAATATTTTCTCACTTAGTCAGTTAGTCTACAACACCAACAAATAGTAACAACCACCAATTTCCAGACGATCCGATTGAGAATTTTTGTACTTGCACCAACGTGCAAAAAAGTAGACCATTCCTTCAAGTGCAACAGATTTGAAGAACTCTTTGTCGGATACACCTATCCAAATTGACGCCACAGCTCTTTCACAGCAAATATTCTATGAATATTTACAAGAACATTCCTGCCTAGATGGAGACACATGCTGCTTCCAGTTTTCAAATCTAAATCTTCCCAATTACCATCGTTCATACTGGCCCCAACAACTTTGTCAAAACACGGGACGATTTTCCTTTGAAAGCTTTAAATAGTCCAACCAAAATTAAGAAATTCCAGACTTGTTCTAGCCACAAGTCAAACTTGATTTTCTCCACTCTATACCTTGCAATATATTTCTTGTGCTCCACCTCAAACAAAACCTGATGCTCTGATACCACTGTTGGGAATTAAGGCCAATTACTTGATTACGCCTGCAGGACATTTGTTTAAGGAATTACGCCTGCAGGACCTTTATAAGACTCTCTGACCAGACTCAAGTGACACTAGAAAAATTACCTCGAGTTTTACCACACTTAATTTTCTACCATCCGAACAAATCATAAAGAGTTACAATAAAACTCTCAAGGTGCTAGACTCACCAAATTTTCCATCAACTCACTTGTACCAATTGTGCATAAAAGAAGAGGAAAACACCTCTATTTATAGGCTTCGTTGACTTAGAGGAGGACAATTCCTTCTATGATTTAGATTCTTTTTCCTCTTAGAATTCTTCTTCTTTCCTTTTCTTTTTCCTTTTCAACTTTGAATTGTTTTTGGCAACAAACCCAACATTTGTCACGTAGGAAACGAAACCGAACAACCGAGTGAGACTTGGTGAAAAAGTCTGCAAGCTACAAGGGAAAAGAGACAAAAGGTAAAGCAATAGTGTCCTGCTGAAGATGATGGCGAACAAGGTGACTATCAATCTCAATGTGTTTGGTGCACTCATGGAACACATAATTATAAGAGATCTGAATGACACTTTTATTGTCACAATACATCGGAGTAGGAGAAGAGAGTGGAACACCCATATCTATAAGTAACCACCGCAGCTACACAGTTCCAGAAGTAGTGGATGCCATGACACGGTACCCCGCCTCTGTAGAAGAAAGGGAAACAACAGATTACTTTTTATTCTTCCAAGAGACAAGAGAATAGCCCAAAAACACACAAAAGCCAGTAACAAACTTGCAATCAGTAAGGTCACTAGCCCAATCTGCATCAGAGTATGCACGAAGCTCCAAAGAAGAAGAAGAAGGAAGCAAAAGACTCTGAAAGCAAGTACCACGAAAATAACGTAAAATGCGAACCACAGCTGCCCAATGAACAGTAGTAGGAGAAGACACAAACTGACTAACAATATGTACTGTATAAGCAATATCAGGCCGTGTAATAGTAAGGTAAATAAGTGAACCAACATTAACGCGATATAAAGTGGGATCATCTAGAGAAACACCGTCAGAAGAAGAATTACGAACATTTGTATCAATAGGATCGTCAGTAGTCTTAGGATCAATAAGACATGCACGTTCAAGGAGATCTACAGTATATCTAGATTGAGACAACATATATCAGCGAGGAGAGGGCAACCTCAATACCAAAGAAGTAAGATAAAGAACCCAAATCTTTTATTTCAAAACAATGAGTCAGTTCACATTTCAAAGCAGCAATTCCCTCAATATCATGACCAGCGATGATCATATCATCACAACATATAACAAAAGAAGGATGTGACCAGCAGAAGTACAACGAAAGAACATAGCAGAATCATGATGGCTAGAACATTGCAGAATCATGGTGGCTAGACACAAAACTAAGAGAAGCAACAACGGTAGAAAAACAGTCAAGCACGATGAGCCTACTTGAGCCCATAAAGTGCCTTATTGAGTTTACACACATACTCTGGAGGACACTACACCCCAGGAGAAGGAGTCATATAAACTTCTTCTTGAAGGGTCCCATTCAAGAAAGCATTTTTAACACCCATCTGAGAAATACTCCACTGACGAACAGATACAACAATAATAAGTGTACGAACATAGGTCATTTTTGCAACAGGGGCAAAGGTCTCCTCATAATCTAAACCATATTGTTGACTGAACCCTTTAGCTACGAGTCTAGCTTTATACTGCTCAACTGAACCATCAGATTTAGTCTTAATCTTATAAACCCAACGTGATCCAATAGCATGCTTTCCAAGAGGTAAGGGCATCAAATCCCAAGTGTCTGTCTTCTGTAAAGTAGAAAGTTCATCATTCATAGCCTGTTGTCAAAGTGGATCTAGAATAGCATCTTTGTAGGAAGTAGGTTCAGTGAGTTTATGAATAGAAGACAAGAAACAATAAAAGAACTTTCAATAACATGAGTAATCGAAATCAAAGACTTGAGTTGACTTAAGTATGCGTTGAGGATATCGATGTGGCAGTAGAGGAGGAGGAGGAGATGGTGGTGGTGGTGGTGGTGGAGGAGATGTAAGACCCTCAGTTTCAGATAGTGCCTAAGAAGCCACATGAGGAGAGATATCAGGAGACATTGTGTGTGTGTGTGTGTACTTGTAGTAGATGGGGATTCAACAGTAACAGGAATAGGGGAAGAAGGAATATCATAGGAAAATGGGTCAATATGAATAAGATCCGATTTACTTACTTGAGAATTATTCTCAATAATAGAGAAAAAAAGGAATGTGTTCAACGAATACCACATGATGAGAGACATACAATTTTTTACTAACAATATCATAACAACGATAACATTCTCTACCTTCACCATAACCCAAGAAAACACAAATAGCAGTGTCAGTTTACTACGTTCAGTTGCCAGACGAAGAACAAAGTAAGTACACCCAATGACCTTTAAAATAGAGTAATCAGGAATAGACCCAAACAAATATTCAAATGGGCATAAACCAGAAGTATGGGAAGACGGTATCCTATTAATCAAATACACGGTTGTAAGGATTGCCTCACCCCAGAATTTATTAGGGATTTTGGTAGATAAAAGAAGAGAATGGGTTGTTTCAACAATATGTCTATGTTTGTGTTCGTGTTCAAAAATGCCATTTTGTTGTGGGGTGTCTGTACAAGAAGATTGGTAAATAGTAACATACAAAGCAAGCAATTCAGAAAAAGTAGTAGATGAAAGCACTTAATCACAGCACTATATTGAGTTTTGATAAGAGCTCTAAACGAACGATAGATGGAAAGAAAATCAGAACGTTTTTCACAGGCTAAACCCAACAATAACGACTATAGTCATCAATAAACAAGACATAATATTGAGACCTCCATTTTGTAAGGACCAGGGCAGGCCCCACACATTTGAGTGAACAAGATCAAATGATGTAATAGAACGAGACAAACTACGAGTGAAGGGTAAAGCAGAAAATTTAGCAAGTTTGCAACCACAACAATCAGATATGTCATGAGGTTTCATATTTCCCAAATGACCTTTGGAAACTAAAAAATTCAAATGACTAGCAGACACATGTCCAAGGTGAGAGTGCCACAAATAAAAACTAAATGAAGAAGAATTCAATTGAAAGGAAGATAAATCAACACTAGAGGCAGCAACACCCACTGACATCAGATTATCCAAGATATATAACACTCCTCTTTGTCTATGGCCAATCCCAATCAATTTCTAAGACTGTGGATCATACATATGATAGGCAGTAGAAGAAACAAGAACCAAGATTAGGAAACAAGATTCAAGGCAAGATTAGGAACACACAGAATACCTGAAAGAGACAAATTTAAAGTATATACAGAACCAACACCTACTAAAGGCAACGAGGTGCCATCAACAGTCATAACAGAAGTAGAGAATTGAGAATGGGATAAAGAAATAAACAAAGTGGAATTAGATGATATATGTTTGGAGGCACCTGAGTCAAAGATCCAAGCAGAAAGGTTACCTGGTGTAGTACGACCTATATAAGTGGATGCATACATAACATGTGGCTGAGATGTTAAGAACTTCTGAAACTGCTCACTAAAATCATCAAACTTGGGATCAGGTGAAGGTAGTGGACCAAGTATAGAAGTGCAAACAGGTGGAACAGCTATAATACCAAAAACAGACGAGTAAGAAAAATAAACTAGGCAGCGGAATAAACGGAGACCACCACAGTATAGAGAATCCAATTCTGACCACAGAACTAAACAAACAGAGACGATCTACAATGTAGAAAATCGATTTTCAAGCACACTGTAAAAACTCTAGTCGCCAGAAACCTCCCCACGTGCCCGCATGCGCTCCACCGGCAGTTGGATTCCCGTCACACACGCATCTCACGCGCCACCTCCGACGGTGCATGTGCTGCCACGCGCCAAACCGATCTGAAGTTGAGAATTTTTGGAGTCGATCAGTATAATTTTTTCAGCCAAAAAGTCACCGGAATTGCTTCAAATCGGACAGAACAGATCTGGCCAGATTTCCTCTATGCGTATTGATTCTTTTTTTTTCTTTTTTTCTTTTAAAGTTCTGATACCATGTTAACAATCCAACACATCAACAATTGAATCAAACCACAAGACCAAATTGTACCAATCTACAATAAGAACCAAAGAAAAGAGAAAGAAGAGAGAAAAAAGAAACCCTAGATTGAATTGAATAATGAATAAAATGTCATACATGTCTTTATATATACAAGGACCAATCTACACAAACTAAATAATTGAAATACCAAATTAAACATAAAATAAAGTAATAAACTAGGTAATAAATCCTAACACGAAAATTTTATAAATTCAAAACAGTCATCATGTACTCTATCTATATATAATTAAGAGACTTAAGTGTCTGATGTCATTTTCCCGCCTTTTCTCTAGCATCGTAAGCCTTTTGGTGATGTCATCAATGATGTCGCATTTTCCTGGTAATTTATAGAAGTTTCTAGGGTATTTTGGAAATTTTCAATGCAATTTTTTGGCCGTCTCTGAAATCAGCCAATTTTATCCAATCGCGTATACCCGGCTTCAATTCGATCCAAATTTTTCCCTCGAATCTCATCACATCTCCTCAAATATTGGCCTTCTTCTACTCGTCTTAATCTCATTTGATATTTGATATATTGCCGACTTCGGGTCTTGATTTTTGATGGGTTAAATTCCTGCAAATTTCATTTTTCCAAGTTTTTTATTTCGATCTTATCTTTTTTTTTGACGACTTTAGGATTTCTCACAATTATTTCGATTGTATTGTCTCCACAACACATTGGAGGATCTGCTGCCGTGAGTTCATTGTTGACCAGGTTTTGTGTTATTCTACTAGAACCAAGTACGAGTATCTTAAGTATTGGGATTACTTTTTCGATATGTTTCCAATAAGTTTTGGTTTTGATTATTTCATTTTTGTCTACGCTAGGAATTCAGTATCCGTGGCTTGATATGTTATGTTCTCTTATTAACACACTAATTTAATTGCCTGCCAATTGGGATGACTGCCACAGACTTTTTTAGTATAGATAGATAGTCCGCACATTCATTATACAGTTATTGTTTTTGTTTGAACTTGATATGTGCTCAAATGCTATTTTAGATCAACTACAACAATCTATGTCTATATATAATTAAAAGACTTAAGTGTTGGCATCATTTTCCCGCCCTTTCTCTCGCGTTGAAAGCCTTTGGTGATGTAATCAATGATGTCACATTTTTCTGGTAATTTATGGAAGTTTCTAGGGTATTTTGGTAATTTTATTGTAATATATTGGCTATCTTTGAAATCAGCCAATTTTGTCCAATGATTATTCCCATTTCAAACGGGCATACCCGACTTCAATTCGATCCAAAATTTCCCCTCGAATCTCATCAGATCTCCTCAAATCTTGGCCTTCTTCTACTTGTCTTAATCTCATTTGATATTTGATATATTGCTGACTTCGGGTTTTGGTTTTTGGACAGGTTGATTTCCTACAAATTTCTTTTTTTCCAAATTTTTTTATTTCGATTTTATCTTCCTTTTTTGATTACTTTAGGACTTCTCCCGATTATTTCGATTGTATTATCTGCACAATACATTGGAGGATCTGCTATCCTGAGCTCATTGTCGATCAGGTTTTGGGTTATTCTACTGGAACCAAGTATGAATATCTTCAGTACTGGGATTGTTTTTTGGATATATTTCCAATAAGTTTTGGTTTTGATTATTTTATTTTTGTCTACGCTAGGAATTCAGTAACTGTTAGAAACAAAAGTGAATGCAAAGATTACTTACAACAGAAACAATTAAAGATACGGAAAAAAAATAAAACAGAACAGAATCACTGACTTGAATATAGATTGAGGCTAGATAAACTATGTCCTATAGCAAAATTCCGCCCCTACTCCTTGTGCTTGTAGTTCAACGAGCGTTTTGCTACCAGGATTCAACAATCTGTTACCTTGATATCTAGCACTTCGAAATCAGGCCCTGGAGAATATTAAGTGTTTTATTTTCTCTCAAGGGGAATGGACAGAATAGGGAAGAAATTATCCAAAAACGGAATACATAAATCTGTCTAATTGATTCCCTTTTATAGACTTCAGAATGTCAGATAGAGTTTTGTTGATCAGACGCAACCCTTCAGACCGGATAGACACAACTCTTGATATCAACCGAATTAACTGAAACCCGAAATTTCCAAAAATTCGAGATATATAAAATTAAAATAAAAAGAAATACATTCTTAGTCAACAAGACCCAAAGGCCCAAGGCCCAAGGTAATATATATAATAATAGATTATAATATAATCTATCTTTAATTTCTTTTTATTAAGTCTTTACAAACTACACTAATAAAGTAGTCACAACTTCTTTTCCATTCCAATGTGGGATAGGATACTTCAACACCATATTGATATATAAACATCTAACAGTAACCATGCTTGATATGTTATGTTCTCTTATTAACACACTAATTTAATTGCCTGCCAATTGGGATGACTGCTATAGGCTTTTTTAGTTTAGATAGATAGTCCACACATTTATTACACAGTTATTGTTTTTGTTTGAACTTGATATGAGCTCAAATACTATTTTAGATCAACTACAACAATTGCGATCCACCAGCAGGTTGTTGGGGTGAGTATTTGTATTTTTTGGTGAATATAATATTCTGATTGATTGATTTTTTCTTTCTTTTATTGTTTTTTTATTTGAGTCATTTCAAGTTAAAGTAACTATTCTTTTACAGCCAGTAGTTGATGTGTTCTCAGTACTTGCAATTGCCAGATCTTACAATCAATTTGTTGTAGCTTTGACTTCTTTGCCAATTGCAGGCTCCTCTCCATATGCCAATGAGTTGACATTTTACCTATCCAGAACTCTCACTCAGTGTGTAATTTATTTGTTCTCGAAAGTGCTTGATGTGTTCAATTGATACATCATTGGTATTTTGAACTAAATTGGCACAAGCAAAGTACCTGATTAATTTTCAATGAATGAAAGAATGACAAATGCAAAACAATAAGGAAAGAGAAACAGAGAATTGCAGTTATGTGCATTATTTGAATATGATATTCTATTTTATTAATGCAAGTGACTGTCGTTACTTTATTTTTTCTAACATAGGGTATGGTAATGTTGCAGGTTCTTGATTGGATGCAAGACAATGGGAAAACAAATAGTCTCCTACAATAGTTATATATGAAGTTCATGGGAAGGAAACTCAATCCTATAAAGGTCTTAGAAATCTACAATACCATAAAAGATACGTCAAAGAATGAGGATGTCTCCATCTGCAATTATGCTCTTAATTGTTTGGTTAAAAGTGACAAGTTCGAGAGCAACGTCAAACTGTTTAATCAAATGAAGCAAGACCAGTCTGATTCTTGATATTATAAATCAAATGATAATATTATTGATTAGTGTACCTTGGATACACATACATAATGAATTGTATCACTAAAATATTGTTAGTATTATTTTGGGGGATAATACTAAAATAATTTGTTTATGGGTACTTTTTTATTTTTTATTTTTGGCTAAATGACTATAAAACATGCTATTGTTGAAAAAAGTAAATTGTTCTACATTGTATTACCGTCATCTTTATTTCATTCTTTCTGAAATAGAAATAAAGTTCGACTAAATTTCACGAATTGAGCCGTATTTGATTAGTTGTTAGTTGTACTGAAAAATTTACATTCCTTTCTCTTTTTAAAAGTATGATCATCTAATTTTGGTATTGGGTTTTTAAGGTTAATAGTATCAGTTCTATTGACATTATTATTAAGTTTAAAAAGGAATACAAATTTTTAAACGATTGATGCAATTGGTTTATGCAATTGGTTTTCAAACATTTTGCACTTTTATATTTTATTTAAATGTTCTATAAAATTGTACTGACAACCCCATTTGTCGATAGTCTTCGTATATTGTATGGGTGAATATATATTTTATTTTATGTATAATTAGGAGTTTTTAATAGTTAGAATTATATGCAGTTGATTTAAGTTTGTTTGCGAGTAACTATTCAAATGTTATAGATATGAATTTTTTGGAATTATTAATTTCAATTTTTTTAGATTTCTAATTATTTGATTTCCCCGTGCAACGCATAGGTGATAGACTAGCTATTTAAAATCTTGTCTTAGCCTTGACAAACATGGTATTGAGATTGACGAGTAGTAGGCTAAGTTTAGCATTGCTGTTGGATCCCTACTTCTGCTCCTCAGACAATTAGAAGTAGTTTTGGGTGTTTGTTAAATTCCAAAAAAAAAAAAAAACACTATTTCATCTAACAGTAGAATTTGAGAAGCAGCATGAGTGTAGCTTTTCAAATTCTACTTTTAACTTTTTCAATTATTTATTTGCAAATTTTCAATTTTAATTAATCTTTCCAAATATTGAATTTGTCTTGTTTATCTCATTTTTCTAATTTAAAACTTATTTATATTTTGAATTTGCGAAATTTAATATTAGTACAGTGAATGAATATGATAAAACAATTGCATAATAAAATTACTAGATTTCCACCCGTGCGTTGTATGAGTAGAGTTCTAGAGAAATTTCATACATAAAATGTAGTGTAACTGTGTATGTTAGGATTGATGTCACAAAGAAATTAAAATACACGATCTGTATTTAGTAATGTGCATCCTACGCTGACTAGCAATATTTTAATTGTTTCCAAGAGCACGTCAACTCATGTATCGAGACTCACATTACATATGTTGATGTAAAGAAAATGAAGACTGTAGATTGTATTTATAAGACTTCATTCAAATAATGTAATATTACAACTGATGAACTTGATTAATCCACTACTAGAAGCACACAACAACAGGAGACAACATTCGTACCCAATTGTTAGGATCAAGGTACTATCCATGCCAGCAATACAAAAATAATGTCAAATTCATCGTATGGAATAACTTGAAACATAAGGAACATTTCAGTATAGATTACCAAAAAAGAGTTAAAAATATATATATATTCGTTGAACATTTGGAAGCTTTTCCTGCAAATAGATCCTAACAATTCCAAGAGAACTAAAATTAAAATTGCAATCCTTTACTATTTGACAATATACAAACTTTCACAACCACTAAAAATAATTTCTAAAAATTGATTCTTACCAAATATTGTGTATTTATGTGAAGAAACAGTTGCCATCAGAGTAAGAGACACTCCATTTTAGTAAGACTTCCCAATTAGGACCATCTTTTGCCATTTCTAATAAAACAACTGCAACAATGAAGAGGCTTGATAACTAGTACTCAAGTTGTATTCACTCATGCTACCATTCCAAATAAAATACCAAATCCAACATAACTGCTACCTGGTGAAATGACTCATTGCAACCAACCAGTACTCATAGAAACATCATCAGTTATGATGACTACACCATATAATATGATAAAGAAGAATGTATACTTCATGAAGAACGTCATCACCAGCTTCTAGTAGTTTATATTGAAAGTGTTTATCCAAATAAAGAACCACAAACACTGGTAGTTTGTTAGAGAAGTTCAATATCAATGTGTAAATTATAAATGGCATCAGATAGTTTTCTGAATAAAATACAAGGAACCAAAAACTATTTAAGAAAAGAAATACTTTATCTTTATTTTTTATACGAGTAAATACTCAGTTTCCCCTCAAGCAGATCGTTGACTATGACAAATTTTAAGGAAATCGTTCAAAGGCGATGGGTGGGTTGAACAGAAACAGTATCAATAAACTGACCTTTGATGGTTCAATACTCCAAAGAGAACAAAGAGAGCCTCTATTTCAAGAGGGTGTGCTGGTAGTCAGAAGTGAAAGGATTCGAATCGAAGAGAAGAGAAGAGAAGACGAATTAAGAAAAAAATCAGAAAAAGTGAGATTAGCATGTTGTGGTTGAAGAAAGATAGAAGAATGGTGGTACCAGCAATCACACATCGGCCGGTCAAATCCACGGTGGATGCCAATAAGGAGGCCGGAAAGTTGTTTTTCCAATGCCGGCAGATTATCCGAAAAAGTCACGCGATAAGCCACCATGAGCTAGTTCGACTTTTTCTAAGTGGGCAGTAGCACCAGCCTTCTTAACTTTGGCGCCAGTGACACGACGTGCTACGGCTACTGAAGGATCGTTCTATTGAAGATGGGTTGGGGAAGGGTTTGCTATGTTTTCGATTAGGATGAAGGGGGTTCGAATTGGAGGGGAATTGGGGTTCCAATTAGGGGAGTCGGAATTGGGGTTTTTAGAATTTGGGGGAAATTGAGCATTTTTATTAAAATAGTGAGTGTAACATCCTGTAAAAATTTAACAATGAATTAAGTAAAATAATAGTATTTTGACAATAATGGGAAATTACTTGAATTTGAAGGTTATACGATTATTACTTAATTGAACACCAAAAAGTAGACTGTGAGAATATAATCGTATTGAATTGCAAAGTTACAAGTTTGCCACTCAATTGAATGCCAAGAGAGTGATTATTGGTAATATAATTGTTATTTTGACGATGAGTGAATAAATACTTGAATGTGCACCTACTATGTCATATGGTTGATGATAATTAAATAACAACTCAAATTGCTTCAATTGTGTCATATGGTTAAAAGATCATTGCTCAAATGATGCCTATGATGGAAATGACGTATTTGATTAGTATGATCCCAAAAACATAATAACCTAATTGTAAAATTACATTAAGTAAAAGGACTTCATAAGCAATAAACCCTAATTGAGCCATTTATTAAGCTAAGAAAACAATCACACGACAATTGAAGAGAACACTTGTCCCTAATCTTATTTGGCAAAACTCCCAAAAGATCTTTGCATTCATTCCTATTGGCTACTTCCTAAAACCATCTAAGGCCAATTGTCTTGCTTTTCATTGGAGGATCTCAAGAGCTTCAAATATAAATTCGTCCAAAAAGGGAAAGGACAATAGAAGACCAAGCAAAACTCACCAAAACACTACCCTTATGCTTGAAAAATGCTCCTTTTCGTATATAGAAAGAATCTAACTTAAAGAACTACTTTGATTGAGGAATATTGATGTTTTGGAGGCACTTTTCAAACAATCTAAAAAATCATTGGGAAATCAAGTTGAAGATGTGAGTAACTAGTATTTTGATTCCTTTTTTGCATGCATAAAATTTTGATACGATAAGTATGAATTTGATTGAAGTTTCCATGAGAGAAATATGTGTTTTGATGCATTGAAAAGAAAGATTGATTTATTGCATTTGAATCACTAGTTGATACTCTACCCGTTTTGTTTTTGTTTTGCTTTGCTTTGTTGCCATATTAGAAGTCATCTAATGATACCGAGATGGGCAACGATTAATATGGTATTTGCTTTGTATTTGTATTGCTCTTTGTGGAAATTTCGGTAGGGGTCAGCCGGGATTTAAATGTGGATCCACTTGAATATACATGGCTATGATATTGAATGATATGAATCTCATGTGTGCTATAGGTAGTAGTTTAACTAGTGATAGGGTCTTCTTGTGCGTCCAAAAGTTTTATGCATTCTATGAACTTGTCTTGAAAAAAGAGTTTCTCAAATGAAAGGTGAATCAAAAGATTTTGTTACTCACTGAGTACTTTGTACTTACTCCACTTTTTTACAATTTGTAGATGATTAAAGACATGATATTTGAAAAACAAGCCATGAATTGGAGCATGCTCGCGAACGTAAGTAAAGATTGGCATGTAGTGGGGAAACCGAACTTTGGAACTTAATGTCTTTTTTGCCCATAAGTAATATGTGTCCACCTTTGTATGTAATAGATATGCATAAACAAGTAAGCACATAGATAAATGATATATATATATGTATATATCTATGGCGTAAAAAAATAAAAATAATTAGATGAATATGTAATGCTTGAAAGTCTAGGCTTCAATGTAAAGGTTTTTCAATCACTTGATTTGGCTAGTTAGTAAAATATACCTATTAAAGTAATTTGAGTTATTCTTTGAACCTTATTGTTAATATAGGTTTAATTGTGCAATGTGTTTAAATAGGAAGTGCAAACAAAGAAGTAAGGAACAAGGTTTGTTCTGTTGTTTACGTTTTATTGAAAACCTAGTTGTAATGATGCAAAAGTGTTTGTGTATGGAAAACAAATGAAGAAATAAGAAATTGATTCTACTTCTCGATATTGATAATGACAAGAAAGACCTATAAGTATTTCCAAATTTGAAAAGAAATTCGGTAATTAGTTATAAGGGTGTTTCGGCTTTCCTAACTCAAAGAAGAATTTAGAAAGTTATGTAATAACATCACAATAATTCCTTAAGAATATTAAAAATCACTTGAATGGATTTACCTTCTAGAATATTAAACCATCCAAAGGCAAGAAAAAAAATTCTTTTTGTACGTCTCGTCCCTGTTATTTGTATTGAAACTTTCGCTCTCGAACGTGTTAAACAATATAAGATATTCAAGAAAATTGATAATTAGCGAGTGCATGACAGTGGGGCCCACTTTTATGGGCTTCTTTTAGCACGCTTTTTGAAATTTTTCAATTTTTTTTTTTTGGTCTTCATGCATATGACCTAAAAATATATGGAGAAATTTTGAAACTAAAAAATGGTAATGGAATTGCTAAAACTAACACTTAAAATTAGTAGCTAGATTATTTAAAAGTTGTAAATAAAAAATTCTAAAAAAATAACCCCAAAACTAAAATCTAATACAAGACGAGAAATGCAACTTTACCTCGCTTGTCTACTTGCTGGGTCACTTACTGGGGGAAATATGTCTTTTCATAATTCAACATAAAATTCGGCCCAATCTCATGTTTAGACATCAAGCCCCCAATTCAGATTGTGCCTAGACCTAAATTGGCGATTGTTCTCTCCCTCTCCGGTGGCTAACTAGTTCTCTAGGCTACGTCGGAAGCTAGCGACCGGACACTGTGACTAGAGGCTCCTAGAGGCAGAGATTTGAAGCTTTGTCATTGTCCCAATCCCTTCATTTTGTGAGCACCGTGTCACGCCCTGCATGTGGCACGTCGGTTGAGGCTACCCACGGGCGAGGCCGAGATGCACGAGGGGTGCACAAGGCGGCTGTGAGGGACGCACGCGGGCATGGCCGAACGAGGAACCGGCGTGAACGGCGCGCATGGCAGAGGACATGCGTGCATGGTCGAGAGGGTCGGCCACAAAGACGGCAGCACACGGGCGAGGCCAAGGCGCACAAGAGGTGCGGGATGGCATCGAGGAAGGCACGGGTGCTAGGCCGAGGAAGATCCGGGCGGACCGGCGCCACACGGCAGGGGACGTGTGGCAAGGCCGTGAGCAACGGTCCCGAGGACGGCAGCGCCGAGCTGGCCGAATTGGACCAGGACGGTGTGGGACGTTCTGGCGTGGAACACCCCAGAATTTTGGCTAAGTGTTGGGGCCGAATTCTGAAGGTTTTCAGCCGTGGAGATGAGCGGTCAACAACGACGGCTGGAGACGACGGCTGTACAGCTGGCCATGCAAGTGGGCAGACGACGGCTGTACAGCTGGCCATGCAAGTGGGCAGACGACGGCTGTACAGCTGGGGTGCAAGTGGGCCGAGAGGGCAGCCGTGCAGCTGGACGTGTTGCTGGAACGGTCCAGAACGACGGCAGGCCGAGAGCTGGAACGACAGCTGGAACGTTGCTGGAAAGGCCCAGAACGACGGCTGCAAGTTGCTGGAAAGACGACTGGCCAGTCCAAAACGACGGCTGCACAAGTCAAGGACGACGGCTGTGCCAGGGGCCGCACAGCTGGGCCGAAATATGCTGGCAGGGGGCTGCCGACATGCTGGAACGTGCTGGAAGACGGCTGGCAGGTGGGCTGCCATGCCACAAACGGATCCAGGCCCGGCCCATGACGTTTTGAGTTCTTGTCTATAAATAGGGGTAAACCCCATTGTAAATGAGTAGAGAGAGAGGAGAGTGTGGTAGAGAGAATATGTAGAGAGAGAGGCTCCTAGTGTGGAGTTGTATAAATGAGGATAGGAGAGTTAGCGAGGTACAAGAAAGAGTGAAACACTCGTCCGAGGTGGAGTGTCGTTCTTGTAAACGTTGTGTTATTGTAGTGTCAATAAAACGTTCTAACGTTCTCCTAGTCCCTTTATACTTTACTCATTCTCGTTCTCAACCATACTCGCCACACGTTTGCGGCCTTTAACCTCGAGTGGTTAGGGGGACGTGTGGTTCGTCGTGTGGGACGACGGGTGGAGGCTGACTTAGCGCCGTTTCTGCACGAGGCAGAACGCTAAGGCCGCACGGGTGCTGGACAACGTATAAGAGCCGTAGACCAGCCC
>CAVNYN010226378.1:0-10284 GCA_963692815.1 Nyctanthes arbor-tristis
AAGCATGTTCTGGGCAATTCGCATCCACCAATTGGAAACCCGATCCAGCAAGTTAATGTTGTTCTCGCATAAGGTCACAAGATCGTCCCGAGCAAGGATGCAGCCAAGGGTTTCAGTGATGGAGAAGCGGAGGTTGTCACTGGGAGAGTCAAAGCAGCTGGAGATTTCCTTGTTGCAGTCTAAAATGAGCTTGCCAAGGCGGTGGGAAGGGATGGCCGCCAGATCTGAGACAGCGGCAGCAGTGACATCGGGATCGGGAAAGCCCAGATCGTTGCGAATGCCAGTACAGACTGTTTCCCATAGGTCAGCGGTGAGACGGGTGGAACGGATGAGATCGAAGGCAAGCTTCTTAGAGATTGCGGAGGCAGGGGATGCAACGATCTCTTCCACTGCCGATTTGGCGATGACGGAGATATCGCGTCCGGCAGCTGACTGCTGGAGGGCTTGGAGGAGAGCGCCGGACTGACGAAGGGCGTCGTTGGACCGGAGGTCCGCCTGGATCTGAGCGAACAGGATATCCATTTATGTACTCAGTTACGCACAATTGCAAAAACTTACGTGCATATAAAGATGTTGAAGTGTGAATTATTACTGTTGGCTCATAAAGTTTGAAGCCATTTTACTCTCCGGCGAGGCGGTGGCTAGGATTTCCGACGGTCGCGGAGTGGTTTCACTCCAGTTTGCACTTGCAATCAACAGCCATGCCTAGAATCTGGTCCATTTTGTAATGGGAGGAGGTTATCTTCAAAGTCATACACGCATTATATATCCCTTATTTTCTTTTAATTTTCTGTTTTTTTTAATAAATTTTCTCCGATTTACACTACTTTACCCACACTTTTCTTTCCTAAACTCAAACTCAAGGTCTAAAACCACACGTTTTTCTCCACCTTCTCTACTAATATTTTATCATTATTTTTAAATTCATATCTATCTCTCTCCTCTTTTTTATTTTTCTCCCCTTTTTTTACACTATTCTCTACTCACTCATTCAATTTAAATAATTATCTCCTTATAATAAAAATAATAAAAAAAATTTTAAAAAAAAGGAAAAACCTATCTGCCTCCCACGTGAATTGCCGCTGAAAACGACAGCAAAATGCGGTTGTTTCCGGTGGCCAAAATAGGGGGTGAATCCCGCCCATTTGCTGTCGGAAATGGCATGGCAACAAGTCTACTGTCGGGATTCACCCCACCTGCCAGAAATGGCAGTAGAGTATTGTCATTTCTGGTAGCATTTTTGTTGCTGGGAAGCTTCCGCTTCAGGCAACAAAAAAATAGAGGGGATATCGGTGAACCCCCTCCCAAAAAAAAAAAAAAGGAGATTCATCTCCATTTTTGCTTCTTTATTTTTTTGATGCCTGAAAAAATGCTGCTAGAAATGGCAATAGTTTTTATTTCTGACAGCATTTTTTTGAAAGGGGATAAATCCCCTTTTGCAGTCGGAAACGGTGGCATTTTTATTGCCAGCAAGTACGCTACCATTTCTGACAGTATTTTTGATGGGAGGTGAATCCCCTCATTTGCTGCTGGAAACGGGCCGTTTCCGACAACAAATTTGGAGATTCACCTCTCCATTTTGGCAGCCGGAAATGGCAGGGTAGGCGGATTTTCCTCCATTTTTTAAATTTTTCATTATTTTTAAATATTTTATTTTAAAATTAAAAACTTAAAGAGTATAACAGTCATTTTTATGAAAAGTTAACGGAATAGTGACAAAAAAGATCTATCGTGCAAATTTATGAAATGTTGGGGACCCAACCGATTTTTAACTCAAAAGTTGGATACGATTTGTGAAATTAACCCTTCTTTTTATTAAAGTGTATACTGGTTTTATTGTTACGAGAAACGAGTTATAAGATTTTAGAGAAAAAACAATGGTAGAGATAGCCATATATAATAATGTCTTTTTTATGCCTGTTGAGTTGTTGTAGGGGAGGGAACATTTCTATTTTAAAACACTCAATTCATTGCATATATCATCGTACATGGCCAATTTTACAAAAACAAGGACAAAAATAATTAGTCACATTCAAAACCATATGCAAGAGAATGAGTGGTACAATTGTGGGCAATTTTATTCATCTCTTGGCGAATAAATTTACAAGAACCATTTACGTTTCTGCCAATGAGGAATTAATCCCGCACGAGATGTATAAGTGAGGGTCTAGTTCCACATCAGAGTTTAATTTTTAAATTAGAAGCAAATCATCAGATTCCACCTTTGTAATTTAGGGTTGGGCGTTGGACTGGTCGGGCCGGGTTTGGCCCAACCCTAAGCCGACCAGAATCTGAGTCGGGTTGAATTTTTTGGAACTGAGTTGATCTGACTCGGTTCCAGGTTGAGTCAGTCCTCTGGTTGGGCCGGCCAATACCAGCCCAATTTGCATTTAGGCCCAGAACTTCCCAAAAAATTAAAAATCGAGTTTTGCTATTTTTTTGGCCTGTTTTAATGTAGTTTAAGCTTAATAAATGCCAATAAAGAGAAAAAATGAATATGAAAGTAAAATCGCAACAAAGAATGATCCGATTACACCAAGAAGGCAACAACGCAAGCACCTAAAAAAAACTTTAACAAGGCAAAAAAATTTTAACAACTAACAATTAACAAGGCAAAAAACTTTTAACAACTAACTAACAAGGCAACAAATTTTAAAAAGGTACCACAACCACAACATCACGATTCAATAATCAAATCCACAACCACAAGTATGAAAGCCCAAAACATCAAGAGAAGTCCACAATATCTTCATTCATAAACCGAATAACTTAAAAAAAAAAAGGCTTAATATAGCTCATCGCTCGTCACCACCGTCCACCAAAGTTCAAGAATACATCAACCATCATGAATCAAGCTCTCCCCCATTCTACAAAAATAGTAAGTCTATATAAGAATAAAAATTATATAGCAATATTGCATGTAATATAGGCTATAGCATATAAACAAGTGAATACACTTGCAAGATCAAACCTCTGTCATCTCATTACTGGACTGCTTCTTATCCTTTTCTTTTGAAGACTTTGATAACTCTATAAAGGAAAAATTGGTGCGAGAAATTTACAACAAAATATTAACCAAGGCGTCTACACAATACATTTAGTTTATATATTATAATTTATAAGAATGAAGTAAACTTGTTTAATACCTTCATTCAACTGATTATAGTACTCCACATCCTCAATGCTAAAGATATCCAGATTTGGAGAAGATAAATTCTATGTTTGTCAAGATTTCAATTAAGGCGGTAAAATAAAACATTTAATTCCTTAAATTGATTAAATTTAAAACCCATTACTTGACATTTGAATCCAAAATTATTAAGGATAAATTATTATGTATGCAATATTTTTACTCAACAACACAAATCAAAAAAATATTTTGTAGAGTCAACAACATAAGCTCACCCTTTCACATACATTTTAGCTCAAAATTTGAATCAACAACACAATCTCAAAGCTAAACCCTTCCACTGTTTCACATACATTTTATTTTATATATATATTTTATCCAATTCCAATAAACCAGTAACAAATTCAGCAAAATACGCATTAACAAAAATCAGAAATAAACTATATCAGTAAGGCAGTAACTCAACAAAAATCAGAAATTAAAAACAAAAAAAAATTCAACCACTTACCGTCCATATAAGAGGCGGAATCCGGCAGCAGTAAGGCGACAGGGATAGGTGGCGGGCAGCAGCAGACGAAGCAGCCAGCAGGGACAGACGCAGGTACATAAAGGCAGCAACAACAGGAGAGCGGCAGCACCGGCACGGTAGGTGGAGGAAACAGATAAGGCAGCGGCGGCGAATAGAAGGAACGTGGCGGCCGCGGCGGCTGTATTTTTGCTTATAGGGTTTGTAAGCGTGAGAGAGTGAGACTGATGACTGAGCTTTGCTTATAATTGCTTTGGCCCTTTTTGTGAATTATGAAACACGATTTTAGCTTTAGGAAAGTAAAAAAATATATATTCTAAATAGGGTTGAACCCGAAACCTGACCGGGTCAAACCCGCCTCGGGTTCTTGAGTTGGGGACCCGCGGGTTAGGCGGCTTCTGGGTCCCCGACCAGGAACCCTACTCAACCCTGGTCGGGTTCTATCTCCGCTCAACCGCTACCAACTCGCGGGGAACAGTGACCCAACCCGACCCAACCTGTTTCGGGTCAGTTAGGTCAAGTTTGCCGAATTCCCAGACTATATGCCGAGCCCTATTTGTAATGGGCAAGCCATCACAAGCCACCACCCGTATAGCATATAGTCACCCATCTCCTTCAAAGTCGATATGCGTTAACATTTAATGCACCATTATTTTGGGGGTTTCTATGAGTTGGTTTATATTTTTATATTCAATTGATGTGAGATTTATTTTTAATATGCCCTTACAAAAATGTGGTTCGTTGGAGCGGACCAATCTTGATATTCATGCGTTCGGTTGAGTATTAGCCGGATGGAATTGTTCACTTAAATATAATAAACTTTGATACCATGTAAAGGTTTGTGGTTACATCTTGAAATGTAAACCTTTTTGAAATGAGTAACACATTTGTTTATACATTAATTTATATTTTTATATTTAATTGACGTGTGATTTTTATCTCTTAACAGTAATGTCCTTTTTTGATGAATTTATTGTTTACTATACAGGCACGTAAGTGAGTGAGAATATAATACATTTCTTTTATATATAAAACAGTGCTTAAAATGAAAACCGTATCCACTGAAAACAATCTTCTGTTATACGTTTAGTGGGATTAACCCATTAAACGCATATAAATGTCTAATGATCTTTTACTATGTATACGTATGATATTTTGATCCCACCGCGTATGGCGAGAAATCGAAGAGATACAACCATCTATGTCAATTGTCATACATGGCTGCCCCAAAAATAACACGAGGACTGATTTGCAGCAGTGTCATTAACCGGGACAAAGAGTGCAGTTGTCCATTTAACTAAAGGAAGAGTTTGCTCGACAAGGGTTTTCTTCGAGTGCGCCCGGGAATCAACCGAATCCACAGCAGAAGTAATGGGGGTTTACCATTTTGTGTACAAAGATGTGGAAGGAGCCTCAACGCAGTGGGACGATATCCAAAGAAAACTAGGGAATCTTCCACCGAACCCGCCGGCGTTCAAGGCACCGCCTTTCACCCCCGCCGATGAGGAGGATTCCAACCCTAAAGACAAGGCATGGATCGACACTAAAACAGAGGAACATCTAGAAGATCTTGAGGATGATCTGGACGACGATCGCTTCCTCGAAGAGTACAGGTATTGCTCCCATTTTAATTTTGAGATGGTAACTAAGGTAGTCTTCTCAAATATAGCTAAACTTTGGATTGTGTGGGTATGAAAGGAAAAATTCTCAGCTTCAAAAATATGTTTCAGCTGAGCTCAAAGTTATGTTGAGCTCAACGTGTTACATCCATCAATTACCGTAGGAATAAATTTCAAGAAAGAATCTTTAGATTCTTTATACGCTTAATAAGATTCCGTAGCTGATATGCTGGAATCTAGCGCTGAGAATAATGGGAATTGGTTTACGCCTGAAATCATTCTGAACGAACCTACACTGAAGCTCATTTGTTATCTGTTAAAGGAGGTCAACTCCAGGTATGATTCCTGTAGTCATCAGTATAGAAGCCATAATAGGATTTATGCTTAAATTACCAATACCGGTCATGCTCTTATCCCGCGTTCATTTTTCCCACTTTAATTGGTTTGATGCTCGTCTAAGCAAATGCGTTAGCACTCGTTCTATCACCAAACTATTGGTATAGAGGTTAAAAAGACAGCTTTCCCAACTATTTAACTTATCCAGGATACTGCCACACGAGACTTGGTGCTTGATCAAGCAACTAAATATTATGTTTTGGAGAATAAAGCTAGTAGATTATTTCAACTATAAAGCTGCACTCAGACACTGGTTTCCTGTCATTAGGAGAGGGGGCGCACATACATATTTGTGAAATCTTATAAAATCAACTGGTTGGCTGAGCCTGGCTCCTTGTAGGCAGCCCCAAGTTTATTGTTCCTGTAAGATATCTCTCTTACAATCTTGCCAATAAGAATCTATTGGCCATCGTAAGAACTGTCCAAACTTATTGATGGTGATAAAGTTATACATGGCATTGTCTCATGTACACTATAACCTAGTACCATTAGCTCTCCTAAAGTATCCTACACTCTTGATGGACTTCCTTAGGCTGCTGAGAGTGTTTTCCCCGTACCTATTTGACTAGCACATGGTTCCATGGTTGCATCACAAACTTCTTGAAGATGTCAGCTCCATATCTTCTCTGTGTGACCTGATTTCTTTGCTCTTCAATTCCCAAGAGCTCCTCGATGAAATTAATCTGGACTTAAGGTCTTGCTACCATTTCCATTTTTTATGATGATCATTATGATTAGTTTCTCAGATATACAGAAGCATCCCGTAAATAGTTTCTGACACCTAATTCATTTGATTTGGTTGAATTTCCTTTATTGGCCAGAAAAAATTGCAATTTTTTTCCATGATACATAAAGAAAATACAAATCATATTTTAGCAGATAAGTTCGCAGGGTAATGAACTTGGTTTTAGCTGCAAAAGGGGCCTTTGTGTTAAATTTGTTGGCATGAGATTGGTGATTGAGTATGGAACCAATTCTGGAGGTATATGGCACATATGCACACTTTAGTGGTATACTTATGCTACAGTGATAGTGTACTCATTGTCTCATCCCATAAAAATTTGCTCAAAGCAACTTGATGATGCTTTATATCTCATAAGAATGTGGAAGGCATGGAGGTAATGAGGTGTAATAGAGGCCACCATGTTTCTCCACTGCCTCCCCTTCCCTGCCGCTCCCCCTTCTTTCTTCTACCACCCCCGTGGCCCGGAGGGTGTGTGGAATTTGGGTGGGGATGTTTTCTCTTCATATATGATTTCTGTAGACCTGGGGGTGGAGTAACTAAATTGCTCTATTTCTTACCGGACCAGACCAACTGAAGGATAAGAAACATTAAACGGTGATCCTTTTTCCCCCCTTTCCTTTTCAGGTACTTTAGTTACTTTAACTGATATTAATTCTGTGAATTCTGAAAGCAAAAGGAAAAGCAAGAAGTAGTTTAAGTATCTGAGATGAAAAGCAATATTTCATATTTCTTATACCTTCTTTTGTGGTACTTGTCATAGGAAGAAGAGATTGAACGAGATGAGGGAAGCATCCAAGATTGTCCGGTTTGGATCAGTGATTCCAATTTCTGGATCCGATTTTGTTCGTGAAGTTTCACAAGCTCCCCAGATGTCTGGGTAGTTGTGATGTTGTACAAGGATGGGTATTAGTACTCTTCAGACACGTTTCTAATTTAGTACTTTATTGGTTGTGAAAGCAACATCAAAGAATTCTTGTATTCTGTTCCTTTTTGCAGATATCCAGAATGTCGGCTGCTTTTGGAATGTTTAGAGGCACTGGCAACTAAATACGCCGCGCAAAATTTGTCAAAATTATATCTACTGAATGCATTCCTAACTAACGGGATCGTAATCTTCCGACTCTGCTGATTTACAGCAATAGTGCTGTTAAAGCAACTTATGTTGGCTTCATAAATTTGGTCAGAGGTGCACACCTGAAAGTAAATACATTATACATCTCTCTCTCTCTCTCTCTCTCTCTCTCTCTCTCTCTCTCTCGCGTAATTTATTGAACAGTATTGCTAAGAGTTGTGATTATCTGGTTTTTATTGCCTGTCAAAAGAATCCTTTAAATTACCCAGCGATGCTATTAACTGTTAACAGTCTCCATGAGATGATAAATATGCTGCATTGTTAGAAAATGTTGTCTAAAATAGTACACAAGTTGATTTTTCAGAATGTGAACCAAGTTCAGGAGCAGCTAAACTGAGCCGTAGACATTACCAGTATGCATTTGCTCCTTTTTTATTTTATGATAAAGATGGGAATAGGATTCTCTTTGAATGAAAATCTTCTGGATCTTGCTTCCATGTGACTTTTTATGAAGAGTCCTTCCCTACTTCAGAAACCACATCAACCCTCTCAACGGCCACCCCCGTCCCCCGAAAAAGAAAAGTATTTAAAAAAAAAAAAAAAAAAAAAGAAAGAAAAAAAAAAGCTGTTGACGGGGAGAAGAGGTAACTACCATGCAACTGCTCACTATTCATCTGTGGTCATATACTTGTCTCATATATACTTGATTATTAGATGCCGTTGCCTGTTGGCTACTGGCTTCTGGATAATGTGCAACAGTTCTGCTTCATTGTTATATTTATGGTTTGTTTGATATTTGGTTGGGTGTAACTGAAGTTGTTCGCTAACAAATCAGAAATAAGTCTTCAATCCAAAATCATCATCTTTTTATTTTATTTTATTTTATTTCTGGGTGTTCTTGATAATGTTTATGGGATGACTATACCTTACCAAACTCCTGAGGGACTTATCTTCTGGCATTGAGGACGCCCAAAAAATGTTGGCTTAATATAATAATCATGTGAATATGTGGATATATTTTCCTAGTTCTAGGTACTTTTTCTGTCTGCTGAATTTCTTTTGAAATATGATGCAACTTCCAGGTGTTGCTCTAGTCCTCTGCCAATCAGATCCTGTGCTTAATGATGGTCAGCATGGAGGAGAACAATCCCGGCAAGCTGTTCTTTAAGGAATCAGGTAGAAGTTTGTGGTGAGCGTTATAAAAGAGCACGAAGATGATGATGGATCTTCAAGTGATTAATATCTGTTCACTTGTTTAATTTGTGTTGGGAAATCTATGCTTTGTTTGCCTGTTTTTCGATCAGGTGCCTGTGGCATGCTTTTCACCGTGTTACTATTGAGAATTGTCAAGGGGGTTAAGTGGTAATTTGTGCTTGTCCCTCCCTTTCTTTTTGATCTTTTGGGTAGATGAGAAAACTCGGTAAATATGTACATCAATGACTTCTGATAATACTTTCGAAGCTCCCTAAGGGAGATCGGAAGAGCTCAGAATGAAGAACAAAATTTGAGTTCATATGTATTCAGTAATTTTTTCAAACTATTCAACGAGTAGATAATAAACATGTTAGCTATATAATAAGCCTTTCCAATTTAATTTTTAATTGCTTCTGCATTATATTGAAGGAGTATGTTTCCAATTTAATTTTCGATTGCTTCCGCGTCATATTAGTCCACTATAATTAATACCGGTAAATCCGGTCAATTCCGGATTTGAAGCAATTTCAATTATCAATATCTTATTGCTAAATTTTTGCGGGTTAATTTCCCATATGATCCCTAACCTTTACACACTGTATCAGTTGGGTCTCTACATTCAAATTTTTTTTTTTTTTTTTTTTTTTGGTGCCTGTTTTTCTAAGATTCACCTTGAAAGTTAACTTATATATATATTCTTTTACGGTTTTACCTGTATATAATAATATAATAATCTGCTGAGCATCCCCCTCAAAAAAAAAAAAAAAAAAAATCTGCTGAGCATATAAATCCTTCAGCAACTGAAATTCCCTGTGTTCTCCCCCCTGTATGGACATAAATCATTCAAATACTCGACAAAATCCTTTTTAAGTCAGTTAAAAGTCCATTACAAAGAAACTTATCAAACAGCGTTGATTGTTCTCTTCAATTAAAACATACCCTCTAATATTTAACTATATCCACTACATACAATGCATAGAGAAATTAATTATTAACCATTTTTTTCTTCAGAAGTTTATGGAAGTCATCCTTTGAGAGAGACAACATCTGGTTCAGCAGTAACTTGACCCCACATTTCCTCATGGTTTCATATCGAGGTTTGATCCTGTTTTCTAAACTGTAACCAAAATATTGTGGAAACTTAACTAACTCAGATCTTGGATAAACCATGGTCAAGAAAAAGTCCCACTTTGAAATCAAGTTGTCTGGCAAGCTAAAAGTATACAATGCCCCGTATCTCGATATCATAGTTGCAACATCCCCCAAACTGTACCCCCTTTCCAGGAAAAATTCCGTCACTGGCTTCAGATTAGCCTCAATGCTAAGACCAAAAGTTTGAGGAGCTCGATGAAGAAGAACGGCGACATCAACCTCCAAAGAACGGAAATACTCAGCCGTTGGTCGTAACTTATCCTCCACACTGTAACTTATAATATTTGGGCAGCGTGTAAGAACCTTACCCACATTCTCGGCTGAGAGTCCCATCTCATAGAGAAAATCAACTGTTGCTTTCAATTTTTGTCTGCTGTAAGTTAGAAGAGGCGGGAAGCGATATATAACCTTTGCCCATTGTCTTTTATCCACTCCTAAATCCTCAAGAAA
>CAVNYN010226383.1:0-17326 GCA_963692815.1 Nyctanthes arbor-tristis
TTTTGCATCAACAAAGTTGTTGAAGCCAACAAGTCACAATGTTAAAAAAATGACATTGTAACAACAGAAATTTCTAGCATACTTTTTGAAATGAATTTTTATATCAAAGTTGGGAAAAGAGAAAACAAACTAAATGCAAAGATTACCTTGGCAAACTTTAGATCAGCCCATGGCTGCTTCTTTAAATCTTGACCATATAACTCATCAACTGCATGAACAATAGTTGATAAAAAAAAAGACTGGTGGTAATCATCAACAACAAAATGAAAATAAACGTAAAATTCAGAAGACTAATACCTAAAAATTTTCCAATAATTCTTGTAAGTGCAGCTAGCCGTATAACATTATGAAATTCATTTTTAAGCTCAACCATTCTGGAAAACCAACAAATTAAAACCTACAAATTTCCCAATAACTCTTGTGGGTACAGCCGCATCCACTGCTCCTTACATTCCTCGCTCAGTCACGGTAGAGCAGGAGATTGTTCAACAAAATCAGCCCATCAACCACCATCTATTACAGAAAAATTTACAAACTAAGGCACCGAAAACTAACCTCTAAGATTTCAAGCTATCGACCATCGTTCGCCGGAGGAAACCGACCGGATCTGCCTGATTTTTAGCTCCAGATGCCAAAAAATTACAAATCGAGGCACCGAAAACAAACCTCTAAGCTTTTCAAGCTATCGACCGTCATTCACCCGAGGAAACCGACCAGATCTGTTCGGATTTTTAGCTTCAGATGCATGCCCCCTTTGTCAATGCGACTTGCCCCTTTTTTATGTTTTTAAACCAACGAATTGTGCTATTATTCCTTTTCATGTTTCTTTATTGGAAGATATAAGAAGGACCCACACATATGTAGATGCAAGTTTTTCCAATATTGCCACGCTCATGGTTGTCGTTCCAAATGTTACTGTTTTTAGCAGCGACAAAGGTGTCGCCACTAGATAGGTCGTTGCTACAGTGCCTAATGATGGGAAGAAGACATAGAGAATGAGAGTTTAGGGTTTGGTTTTGACTACCAAAGATTTCCTTTGAGATTCAATAGTAGTACCTCGTTTGGTACTGAACCACACAATACACTGTTCAACACTGATGTGCCTGCTAGCATCCAGGTTTCACCCAACGTGGCGCTGGGAGATATTTCCCATTATCTAGATTTCTTTGCTGCTAAGTTGCAGAATCCCTGAACTCAAGAGAATTAGTTGACATAATCTTACACAATAATAATTATCCTAACTTTTCTTGACAAATTCTACTAAAATACTCTGCTGATCGATCATGTCCTGTTCCCATTTTCAAATGAAGTTCATATGTTAATATATATTACTTTTCGTTTCTTGAATTTATATAGAGACAAGCCAAAATCAATTAACCCAGCTCGGGAATATACTACTTTTTATTTAATGATGATGATCATATTGTTTATTTTGTGCTTTGCTAGCCGATTCATCTTTTGGAGTTCATATTTTGAGTTGATATTCGACTAAATTCGTCACTAAAACCTTCTTCCAGCTCCAAACTATTATTCACACTTTGAACTATTATTATTATAGTCTATTGATTATGGTGTTCTGTTTAATTAGAAAATGTAAAAGATACTTTTTTTTTCTAAGGCTCTACTATTTTGAAAAATTAAATTGGAACTCATTTCATTAATTAATTTTACTAGGGAACTATTTATACAAATTCCACAAGACATAGAGACTTGAGAATATTTAATTAGGATAAAGTTTTTAAATATATTTACATACCCCCCCTTTCTGAAGAAAGTGTCTCAACTTGAAAATTTAAGTATGAGATACAAATTTATCGCACGAGAAAAATAAGAAGTGGGAAGGATATATGAACCTTACCATTCCAATCAAAAGTATGTTCCATTCTAATTCATATAAGAAATGCAATGCATGAATGCAAATTAGAGTGCTACATATATACCTCCTTGTTATTAATTATAGTTGAAAGCAAAAAAAAAATCTTCAAGAAACTAGCTAGAATATAATAGTACTTTAAATATGGATATATTCTAGTCAACAAAATATACCCTTAACGAGGAAACTAAGGAAAAATGGAAAACAAGCCTATCAAAATGGGATGGAGGGAGAAATGTATAGAAACTAAGAGATAGGAATGGATGGACCATTGTGATTTAATTAGGGGTAAGTGGGCAAAAATAGAATCATGCCTTTGACACCTAATTATACACACACGAGTTTTCGTACTTAATTGCTAGCTGATTTTTCACAAATTATATTGTTGGTATGAATTTCGAAGGTGATACCGTTCGTAAAAATAATTCTCTTACTTTTTCATGAATTCACATTGTTGTTGTTATTATTATTATTATTAATAAATATTAAAAAGTACAGTACCGGTACCAGGGAAATTTTAATTTTTTTTTTGGGGGGTCAACTCCATTAATGGAAACCGTAAATATAATTAAACCAGTAGGCAAGTGCAAGATTAAGTCATTAATTAATAATAATTGATATTTGGACTCCATAGAGGTACGTATAGAAATTGCGAGTGGCTTTTAATTTGTAGTACTTATTATGTTATTCATCACGGTTTAATTCGTTTGGGGGTACCCGGGGGGGCTATAACATGTAAAATTGGACTTTAACATGTGGGTCATCCCCATCACTCAATATACCATAGCAGGGAATAAATCTCAGTAGCATATATAAGATTTTTTATTTTCTTATTATTATTATTATTATTTTTTTTTTTGAAAGGAGGATACTTTGTTATTATATATTTTTCTTTTAACTAATGAAAATGTGTCACAAAATTACCTTGATACGATCCAACATGGAATACTGAATGCCAACTGCCATAAATTTATCACTTCAACTTCACAAAGGTATTGTGAATTTGCCTTTATATATATCACATACTTCTGAGGATTTAAGACACAATTTGGTACCGTTTGGTGATAAATAAGCACAAAAATTAAAGAATGCAAAAGACAGATAGTTGTCTACCAAATTTGATTCCTTCATAAATTGGGGGCCAATAAAATGGATCGGCTATTGCCTTAAATTTCTCAACTTAATGCAGACATTCCATAATTATTATGGATCCCAGAGGGTGGGGTATATCGGTAATATTGGCCCATTTTCAATGCAGCCAAATAATTTCTTTTTTTTTTTTTTATGAATAGTCTAACTATCAATGATCATAAGTCGCTACATGTATAAAACTACATATAGTTTCATAAAATCAGCTTGTGATTGATAGTTTGCTCCATATAATGGAACCCCATTTAGTTCTATAGAAAAACAGGTCATATATTGGTAGTCTGAGAGGGACGTCGGGACCCTAGTGGGCTCAATGAGACGACTCTCTCCAAAAAAGTTAGCCCCACATTCTCGTCAAATCATATTATTGCTAGAAAAATACAATTATAATGAAGAAGCGATAAGGTATATATGAAAAAGCAATACAAGCTTAATTGTGTCTTATTCAACCTACTGAACAAGGCCAACAAATTAGTTTGTGAACAAATAAGATAAGTAAAACGAAACCGAGTAGCCAGTGTAATTTAGCCACATATATAAACTAACCAGTTTTTCTATGGATCTACAGGAGCCCGAGAACCAATAGAAAACTGCCAATTCACATGTCACGCATAGAAATCACTATAAACTAACCACCTGAATACTAGAAACTAACTAAACACCAGTTTCTATGATCAGTTCTCTTCAGTTGATTTGTTCAGCTCTAACTGTTTTAGGCCTGTTGGGAACCATGCTGAAGAATAGAACTTGCACTACCACTCTCAGAGGGAGCATCTCATTTTCTGCGGCATGCAAGCAAGTTTCTAGTGACAGTTTCTTGCAGTCTAAAATTCGACAAAGACGCTTCTTTTCGCTTTTACTCAGTTCTGGATGTCCCTGCGTAATTGGCAAATCTTTCTTACAATTGTAATAATGAACAGAACAAAAACCAATAGACGGTTTATATGGATTATTAGAGTTATGGATTATTAGAGTTAATTACATGCCGGAGAGCAGTAACGGATATAATGACACAAAAACAAAAGTACTCAGCACCAAACATTAGGATTCAATCCTAGTGATTAACTGTCAATCTGATTCACTTGTTGCAACAGAAGAGTGATCTTAATAATCCCCTAAAAGAATCCTTTATGTGATAGAAATAATTGGACAGCCTAGTACATATAAGGAATAGCTAAAAGAAGTTACCTTTAGATAAATGTCAATGGCTTTATAGAGATCATCATGTTCCAGTCTGGCACAATCTGGAATTGTTTCAGCAATTGCAATGAACTTTCGAAAAGGCAGATTTTCATCTGGGGCTATTTCTTGAAGATATCCATCCACAAGCTTTGCCACCTTCCTTTTGGAACTAAGTGATGCAGAATAGTCTTCAAGCTGAGAACCAAAGTTTTCAACCCCTTGGTTTGTTGTAGAACTTGTTGTGGGACTCTGTCCTTGTATCAAGAATTGCTCTAATATGGTAATGACAAAATCTACATCATATTTCAGGCCATTTGTATGGGTTAAAGTGGGTACTAACAAGTCGCTAACTTTGGCTTCATCCAGTTGTCGTCCCACTTTTCGGACCAATTCCATCTTTGAAGAGGAAGAAGCTGTTATTATGTTGGCTGCCTTCAATAACTTCAAAAGAAAACTGCATGAAACCGCACCTTTTTCTGCTGGTAAAAGGCTAACAATTGTTTCCAGTAGCTGTCGATGCTTTGAAGTCACCTTATTAAAAGAATCTGATTCTGATTCTCTTTCAGTATTTATGAACTTTGATATGTTCTTTAGCCATTGAGAAGCATAAATTCGAAGCGCATCACCAATGAGAGCCGAGGGTACCTTCCCACCAGATTTTATGGCTATTATCGTTCTCCAATAAAGATCTACGCCCAATTCTGCTACGTCTTCACCCCACCAGCCTTTAGCCTTGGATTTATTCCTCGAATGTTCGTCTGATGAAATCACATTCGATGGACAAGCCAGAACTTGAGAAGCAATGGCTTCAATACATCTACTGGTTATTCCAAGATCCTCAGACAACACAGGGAACACTTTTGTGTTCTTTAGGGTTATAATTGTGTCCTTCCATCCACGGAGTATGCAAGAATTGAAAAACACTTCAACCTTCTTTACTAGGTTGCCCTGCTCAACATCCTCTGTCATTTGAAGGTATTCTGCAGCACATCTAGTCATGACAATGTTGTAGGCGCTAAGAGTAATCGTGATGCCATAACAGAATTTAGCACATAGTTCAAATGCTTTGTCTCCTCCAGGGAAATCAGGCAGTTGGACTATTTGTTGCTGTGAGGATTTCGGACATTCTGTGCACAGCCTTTGCAGGTGTAGACACTTTGAAACCAAGGGAAACTGTGTAGTAAGAAGTGTTAAGGAGACCAACAAATGACTCAAACCATAAATCCTTAAACACATCAAAGACCAATCAATCAAATCTACATGAATTTGATCATATTTAATGAAGCACTCTTACATTTTTAGAACTGCAGAAGAAGATGGAAGTGAAGAAACATTTACCTTGTGAAGTAGATATCTGCTTCCTTTAACTTGGACGATGAGATCACTTGAAACCTCGGACAACACTGACCTAAATAAAGCCAAAAAAGGTTCTTGATTTCTCTTTTGTCACTCAATATTAAAATTCCCATCACATTGAAAAAAATCTCTTAGAAAAAGCAAAAAGAACATGAGAAGATTACCTCACAGCCTCAGTAGTGTAGAAAGTATCGGGGCGAGATCCGAGTTTCATAAACTTCATTTCAACATTCCCAACTACGTACGCACCTCTACTATGGATTATCAAGGGAAGTGTACTATCTTTGCAGAAGGCAATCGAAATGGAAAATAAATTATAGGGAGTGATTGGTAGGTGAAAAGAAGAATAGTAGCAAGAGGACCGAATTGGATATCTGTTTCATTCATGATGAATGAGTTGCATCAAAATTGCCCCACTCATGTTGAGATTCACACTGTCATTCCTTTCATGCATTAATGCATGAGGGTCCATGCAAATTTCATATTTGAGTGAGTGAAGGAACAAAAAACTAAATAAAATTAACAGATATTTTTATTTTTCCTTTTGAGATGAATATTTTCGAAATAATAATAATTAAGAAGATCATGCTTCTAATTATGCAATTGATTTTCTAAAAGAAGACTGCGTCATGAAATCACATTGAAGAATAATTGTTCAACCAAGATAGCTTTTTAGGTTGCGTAAAGTTGCCCATCATACGAACAATTTTTCTTGTACCTGAAAAGCAACTCGATGTGTAAGCCGATCTCTGTGGGTTCATAGGTATCGTAGTTGGGCGAGTCTAAAATCGCTCTCTGCAAGCACACAATTCTCCTACATTATATTTTTCATCGGAGAGTGACACATGGTAATGCGAACATGCTCGAGTTGCTGTTTGGTAAATGATGAAAAAAAAGATGAAGTAATTAGTTATTCTATTATGCTGCAGGTATGTTTGTCAAAATAGGCGTGGTTTTAGGCAGCATGAGTGTGACCTGAAAGAAATTGCCTGAAAAAGGGAGTAGAGCAATGATAAGCGGTTGTATGTAGCGCAGCTTTAAAGGATTCCTGGTCGGGAAACTTGTTGCTCAATTGGTAGATGGGACTATCTAACCTACGGCTTCACAAGGATTCTACCTTCACTATTCATTGCATCAACTGAGGAAGAAGTCCATGTATCCCATGGTACGGACACTATTCTGGCACACCCCCCCCCCCAACAACCTGCTGGTCAACAATTTAACGTAGAGTGACAAGACATCAAAATCATGCCCTAAACCTATACACGTGAATACGTGACAAAAGCACGTTTAGTATGTCACAAAATGTCAAGCACTGAATATACATCTCTAACCCTAAAAAGCATCTTTTAGAAACACCATTATGTGTAAAGGTCTTGGAGATATGACATACATAGGTTAGGGACTTCTACTACAATTATCCATGTGTGCATGTTAGTCTACACATTAGCTGGAGCACCTTTTTAATACCATCTGTTGATTCGTTATGGCACCAACACATACACATGACATGAAGCAAGCCCTATGGGCCCAATCGGTGACAACTGACCCATCAATGGAAGGGGCAGTTACTTTGGCTCCCTTTGGTAACTCATTATGTTACTTATCTCAATTATTTTAATTTTGAAATTTGAATTTTAAGTAGGTGGAATCACAAAGTGTTGACAAGAGAGGTAGCATTGACTAACATCACTCACTTTTTTTTGAAGGAAAAAAAGGGAAAATGATAGAAAAGCTAGAAGCCACTGAAATTCTACTTGAAGTGCAAGAAGCTAAAATTTTCTTTAAAAGACAAAATTCCATACCACTGCACGACACAAAAATTTAGGACGGCCCCTAGTTTACACCGGGGAAAGAGTGGCAAACAGACAATCCCATCAAAATGAAGATATGAGAGCCTAATCCAGTTTACATTTGACGCAAAATTACAACCACACTACAATATAGCACGGTGGTGCCTAATTCATGCACAATTGATCCAATTAATTACATCGTCCTACTTATATCCCAAAGCAATCTGTCTTTCACTGGTATCTTCATGCTCAACCTAGTACATATATAAATCATATGAGATATATTTTGAATGCACATAATCACAATAAACTCAGATGAGTACAGGATGAATGGATATCAAGTGCAGATAAGTCCTAAAAAATAGGATGAAAAAGAAATATACAAGTTTACTCATCTTTACCTCAACACGTAATTTCCGTTTCTTCTTTGATTTGGCCCTAGGTTCTTCCTTTTCCACCTTATTACATTTGAAGGTTCCTCTGCTTATGTACAACAGCTTTCTCCCACCATCAATATCATCCATTCCAACATTTATAAGCTTTACAATCTGCTTTCTAACATCTCAATCAATAATCAGAAACTAAACTAAAGAGACAGATTTATCTAAGGATAAATTTTCATGGGCCAGTTTCCAGGAAAAGGTAGCTTTTCACTTATTAACTCAAATGTATTTGAAATAATAAACAAATTTACCATCATTATGGTTGATAATAGTAGTATGTATCGTCATAGGACCACCAAAATATTCCATATCCTCCACTTCAACATATCTTATATCAGGTCCCTGCATCTAGGAATTGCACGGTAACAATGGGAGCTTTATTCCCGACCTCCTTGTCAACGATTTGTTGTATTCATCAACTGGGTAATTATAAATGTCACCATAAACTCCTTTGTTAAGACATCCGAGTAAGTACAATTCAATACTCTGCAATATGGTTAACAGTGGCAGGTTATCCAGCATGCACCACAGCAGAACACATAACTGGCAGATACACTGGCCAAAGAACAAAAGTAGATGGCATGCTACTTATCCAAGACTGCTGCTTTCTCGGCCTTTTCCTCTCTCCGAGCTTCTCTTTCCTAGGTGTTGTCAGGATCTCCTCCCTGTATGGTACATTAGAACATTGTCAAAGGTGGAAACATTCATCTCAATGATGATCAAAACGGTGAACGATATATCATCATAAAACTGAGTATTGTAACTTATAAAAGTAATACAGCCGTTTACGTACCATAAAGAAAAAGTAAATCGGGATTTCCCAGCACACCCTCCATAACACATCTACTCAGCTCTACTCCAAAATCAGCCATGACAGAATTCAGAAGTTCTGAATTTTACAAACAATATCATGACTATTCACATAAAAAGTAAATATATGCACTTAATTACAAATCTGGGACCATATAAGTCTAATTTTATTCACAAAGATTATCACGGCCAACTGCCATGAAATCAGAGAGCAGAAGCTCATAATAAAGCAGTTTGCCTGAATATTCTATCAACCCTCACTGCATTTTTAGCAATTTATTTAGATACTGGTAGTTCCATACTTCCAAATTTATAAAACTAAAGAAAGAAAAGCACTACAGGAATCATCAGTAGAAGGCATCAGCAGAACGCCAACGCACTGGCATTAGAATGATAAATGTTAACAAAAATCCTATTAACTGCATAGTTAATAAACAAGTTAACACGCTCGCCGCATCACTCCTACGTTCCAAAAGTAAGTCTAGTTTCTGTGTGTCATTCATAATGTGTGCCAGAAGAACTTCAAGGATGAATTTATAGAAGTCATTCTTCAACTTCCAAAATTGTAAACAGAACTTTCTCACATAAAATAAATTGTAATCTTCAACTAGAAATTACAAATGCATCTACCTATATTACCTATCAACTTAATGCTCAGGACACAACTTGAATTTTGTGAAACAAAAATTCCAAGCCACATATAAATCAGGAATTCAAAAGCAAACCTCGTCTTTAAAGTAAGTATTCTCATGCGCATTCGCATCTCCCATCTCTGTCATTTTGCTTAACCATTGTTCTGATTAAGCACAAGCGGCTTTTATGTTAGGAACATTTCAACAAAATTTGGGGCCTTCCGATATAGATGCAACATATAATCACTTTCAAAGCTACTAGAACCGTTAGAAAACAAGAAAATGATTTACAGAGTATTTGTCAATAGCTTCAAGAGCTTTCCATAATTTTTTGGCAATTTAACCATTTACTTGGCATACATGATCTTTCCGTGGTTTTCATGTACAAAATAAATTAATAAAACACTCCTCCAGAAGCCTTGAAGGAAATAAAATAAAATCAAATAAAAATGGAAAACTCCTGCAAAAATACAACAATCAGAATAACTAAAATTCTACTCGTCCATTATCTTTGAATTAGACAAAGACTACCCAGAAATTAAAATACAGTCACTAATCAAATAGTTCAATAACTAAAAAGTAAAAGAAAAAACAAAACTTGCATTACTTTGCCATGCTGCAGCCATTGTGCGTGATGACTCCATCGTGCCTGATGAACCCATCGTTCTGCATCTTTTCCTATGCTACTGATTAATCAGCAATGACTCGTTAATAATTCATTAAAATCTTAACTGGTCAATTGGACTCTTCGTCGCTTTCGCGGGTTTGATTTCGGTGGCAAAAAATTTCGGGCTTACGGGTTGGTCCTCTGGGCTCTGCAAGTTCCGTTGGTAAAATATATTCGGTATGTCCGGAATAGTACAGACGCGATTTTGGGCACGAAAAAACAATCGCATTATTTCTGATAGCACTTTTTCCCCATAATTTTTACACAATCACATTTTTTCACATGTCACATCACTCTTTAAATTATATCAAAAATCCAATAACAGACATGAATTATGTAAAACTCTAGTGTAAAGATTTTATATAAACATAGAATAATTAATAATGGTAATTATTCAAGCGAAGATGCCACAAATCGTACAAACATCCCTTTGAAAATCTTCTCTACTTACATGTGAATATCTAGTGATTCCAAGTGAATGTGGTTTTTAACATTTTAGTTCATATTTTAGAGATCGTATGGGTGGAAATGGTGACTTGAATCCAGATCAAATATCCAGTAAAGATGTGTTTTTACTATTGGAACAAATTTTGGATTAAATATGAATTTCTACTCTTATCCAATGTTTATAATTTGAAGTATGCTTATTGCAAAGCATTCTATCTTTTGTGCTGAATTTTCAATGACATTTTTTTTTTTTTTGCCCGAGAATTTTCAATGACATTGTTTTTGATAAGTTTACAAGTAATATTTCTAATTAGAACAATGACAATAATAATTACTAGAATAAAAAAAATATTGCCTGCTAGGAGCTTCATTTTTCCTCCCTTTTTTAGTCAAAACGTGTTCTAACTTCTAAGGCAAATTCAAGTTCAAATTGTATTATCGCTTTGTTATCGTTTCTTTATCTTGGATATATATATTTTTGTCAAATTTACAATTAATTAATATACCCACCTTAAAGTTTAAAATGAGATGGTTTAGCTGTATAAACTTCCATTCAACCTAACTATTTTGTCATTTTTAAAGTTGGAAACAGGTGGTTCTCTCTTTTTTTTGGACAGTAGAAACAACTCAAACAAGTGGTGTAGAAACAACAAAACTTACTTTCATTTTTCCTCCACTCATTCTAATCAACCAAAGCTAGCTGCCAAATCCACACCTTCACTGTTCCACCAAAAGGAAGAAAACACTTAGAATCAAGAAAATGCCCCCTCTTCCACTCTTTCCCTTCCAAGTTCCAACTACTCCTTTCTTCCTCTCTCCACATTCCATTCCATGGCCAAGAATCTATCCTGAAAGTTCCCACCATATCCTCTTTCTCCATTTTCTCTCTCCTTTCTCACAGTCCAATCTAAGTCATGACTTCCTCCTTCTGTTTATCTTCCACAAGAAATAGCACCACGCCAGAAGCTTTATTAGTGCATAATTCTCATCTCTATCTTCCAAGACACAGACTTTGTGTCTCAAATAATGAATTCCCAATAAAGAAAGTGAAGCCACTTTCACTTGTAAGATTAGGTAGCCATGGTATTGTGCACTCTTTTGCTGCCTTATCCCCATTTGCAGAAGCAGAAGGTGAAGAAGGTGGAGAGATTACCCTACACAAAGACAAAAAATCTGATGATGAATTGCCAGGAATGGCACAGGCTTTTCATATATCTTCAAACACGGCTTCTGCTATATCTGTATGCATAGCATTGGCTGCTCTCAGTTTCCCTTTCTTCATGAAATCTCTGGGTGTGGGATTGGATTTGAAGACAAAAGTTTTGTCATATGCTACCCTCTTGTTTGGATTCTACATGGCTTGGAATATTGGAGCAAATGATGTGGCTAATGCAATGGGAACTTCAGTTGGATCAGGTGCTTTGACTCTCCGGCAGGCGGTTTTGACAGCAGCAGTTTTAGAATTCTCTGGGGCTATGCTTATGGGAACTCATGTTACCAGTACAATGCAGAAGGGAATTCTTGTTGCCAATGTTTTTCAAGGGAAGGATACTCTGCTTTTTGCTGGACTGCTATCTTCCTTGGCTGCTGCTGGCACCTGGTTGCAGGTGCACTTAAGATTTCCTTATTACTTGAGTAAATAGTTTATATTCCAAGATCCAAAACCAACGATAAATGAAAATTAAAAAAATGAGCAAATCGTACAAAAGAGTATACTGCCACTAGGATCCATGTCAACAACTTATAAATTCATAGCAAAACCAAATCTCACCATACTTCATATGGAATTGAAATTCTCAAAAAAGAAGAGAAGAGGGGGAAAAAGAGGAGGTTTACCGGGAATAATTTTCTTTATTTCTGATTGTAGAAATTATTTTAACCTCTGCATTGCTATCTTCTAGCGCACGTGACATTACGTTTTAGTCCTTGTTTAGAAATCAGAGAATTTGTGTCTTTGCTTCTGTCTAGCAAACAAGCAGGCCCTCTGTGGATTTCTTTCTTAGGCCAAAATTGAAAATGGAAAATTCACATTATCAGTTCCAAAAGATGGAATTCCCAGTGCATAAAGGATGATAAGGAGTTAAAAACAATATTCTTCAGGATACATTATACATTTGTTCCTGAGAATATTCTCAAACTCTTGAATCAGAATATGTAAAGCTGGAATTCTTGTAGATTCCCCAAACAAAAACTAGGAATCTGTAGACTGATAACATAAAACTCAGTTTTCCTCTAAGAATATGTTACCGACACTTTTTTGTTGCTTTATAACAAGAAAGGCCGCCTTAAAGTGAACCTTTTCTTAGACGCGACAGCCAGAAAATTCTTTAAAATTCCTTGTGCAATTGGATGTGCCTGCATGATTAGTAGAAAAATTGAAAATATCTTCACTTTGTGTCTGATATTGTCAACACCATACTGCAATTCATGTATAATAAAGCAAAGCTCTTTGTATTTACAATTTAACATCAGTACCAGCCTAGTGAGCTTATCTCAGCCTTAATAACATTTGCAGATTAATGATTATATCAAATTGAACTCAAGTAGTAAATATCTTTGTAACATCAGGAAAAATGTAATTAACGTCGAACAGATGATTGAAAAATCATAGCTCATTCTACATTTTCATGTATCTATGCAGCTTTCCTAGATTAATGAAGCACTAAAACAATGTGGCTCAGCCTTTCACAAGTGATTGATTTCCTACTGTGTTTTGTTATTTATGAATTCATGAATTCTCCAATATAACTGAGATTCAATATTTTGAACAAGGATGTAATGCAATGAGAACATTATGGTGGTACTGTACTCTTCTGAATGCATGATAACAGGATTTTTCCATGTATAATGTACTTAGGCTACAAATACAAATACAATTACCAAAATTGCTGCATATACTTGTCATCATATGAATAAATTCAGAAAATTATTTTGACGAGTCAGCTAAGATACATGATTTCACATTCTTTATACCAGACCGACTGACTTCCTTTGTCAATCCTCCTTTTTTCTACTCAGGTTGCATCATACTATGGTTGGCCAGTCTCAACTACACACTGTATTGTAGGATCCATGGTTGGATTTGGTCTGGTTTATGGTGGAACTGGTGCTGTTTTCTGGAGTTCATTGGCAAGAGTAACTTCATCATGGGTCATCTCACCTATAATAGGGGCAATGATGTCATTTCTTGTCTACAAGTGCATTCGCCGGGTACGTTTCGGTAAAACCACTAAGTGAAGCTAAAGAACTTGATCCCAGAATCTTCCACTAAAACTCAGAATAATAGTTGAGAGGAAAAGTAAAAATGTAAATACTGGGCATAGTACTTACCAAGGTCAAAATGTGATTTACAAACTCATATTATAGCTATAGCATTGTCAGACTTTTGCAATGGGAACTTTTCCTCTGCCACCATAGTCACAGAATATCAATTTTATTTATTCTAGGCACTCCGTCCATCTCCATCTGCTAAATTAATGGAAATAATATGGCTAGGTCCCGCAGTTGGCCTCCCTCGCCATTGTTGCATCCCAACCACCATGAGTTTAGAATTTTAGTGAGTCTAGGAGGAGGTAGACAGAGTGCATAAACTGAAAACATAATGGAAATCTATAAAATTTGTTTATGAAAATAAAAATAAAAATAATAGGTAAAGAAAAATGGATCAACATACGTTTGGGCGATTTCCAGTGATTTTAACCTTTGAAAGTTTCAGTCAAGTTGGTAATCGATCCAGAAGTCTGACCCTCTTCAATGCTTCTAGTTTGTCTACAGTGCTCCTAACCCGGGACAAGCAGCCGCAGCAGCCGCACCAATTGCAGTGTTTCTGGGTGTGACAGGAATATCTTTCGCAGCATTCCCTCTAAGCAAGACGTTTCCTATTGCTCTTGCCCAGGCTTTAGCATGTGGCACAGCCGGCGCTTTTATAGTATATAGAGTTATACGGAAGCAAGTCGGTCATCTACTTGATAAATCAAAAACAAATGATCCCAAACCAGAGACAAAAGGGGAAACAAGTCCACTAAAAAACATTGGCTTCCTTTCAGAAATAGCTGGTCCTAAAGGTGACCAGCTAGAAATAGTATATGGAGTTTTCGGCGATATGCAGGTCCTGTCTGCATGTTTCATGTCATTTGCTCATGGAGGAAATGATGTCTCCAATGCAATAGGCCCTCTGGCTGCAGCCTTATCAATTCTCCAAGGTGGTATGAGCGGACATGAGATTGTTATTCCTATGGATGTTCTAGCATGGGGTGGATTTGGTATTGTTGCAGGGCTTGCAATGTGGGGATATAGAGTTATAGCAACAATTGGGAAGAAGATAACAGAACTAACCCCGACTAGGGGATTTGCAGCAGAGTTTGCAGCTGCATCTGTTGTACTGATTGCATCGAAGCTAGGTCTTCCCATTTCGGCTACCCATACTCTGGTATCTGCCGTAATGGGTGTTGGGTTTGCCCGGGGACTTAATAGTGTAAGAGCAGAGACAGTGAAGGAGATTGTCACTTCTTGGGTTGTGACAATTCCAGCAGGGGCCATGTTTGCTGTTATTTACACATGGATCTTGACTAAGCTTTTATCATTCATACTCTGAGTGCATGATTGGCATGCAGTAGGGAACAAGATTTTCAGCATATTTTTCTTTTCTAAAGGACTGCCTTCCAAACAAACATGGAGTGAGTGTACATTAGATCATATGCAAACTTCTTGATTATGACTAAACTGCCAATTGTTTTCCACAGCATGTCTTTTCAGTTTCCACAATTTCTTAGAATCATGTTATGCACCTCAAACGTAACGATATCTAGAAAACACATCTTCCTTAATCATTCTAAGCTCAAATTCCTGTAATTGAACTGTAACTAGATAATTAGGTCTTACAAAAAGATGCCTAGGACTCATTTATCTGCTTCAATTTAAAAACACACCATAATTCTTAATAACATGACTATTTTTCCTATTTAGTGGGCACAGTTTTTAATCCTTTCATTCAGCATGCTCAGTAAACTGTCAACCACAGGGAAGCAACCCGTCTTGGTCAGGGCAGCTATCAACATATGCCAATGACTTCCCAAAAAGAATGACTCCTAGCAGTGGAAAAAGCACAATTTCCTTCCCATATGAAGTTTTTATTTACAAATAACTATAGTTCATGATGTATCAGCAAGGAAGTTTTTTCAGTAAATTAGCCATCCACATTTGTTTAGATAGTTTTCGTCCCTCACTCATCTTCAATCTTCTTCAAGCTGAGCAAGACTTAACCCTAAATCTCTTCTCATCCAGGCCCAGTGCACCAATTTCGCTTACACAAAAATAGATGAATTTTCCGGTCAAGAAATACATGAAGGGCATAAATCTTCTGATATTGAGAAAAACAGAAAAAATACCAGTATACGTGATAACACCAGAAAATCAAATACTCTCATTTGGGATATCCTTATATACACTATAATAAAGTAACATTCTAGAATACAATTCCATTCTTTCATCCATCTTGCCTTCACTTATTCCAACATAAGATGATGATAAGATTGTGTTAACTTACCTAGAATGCTTCCTTTCAAGCAGATGACTATAACGAAGATACACGAAATAAGAAATAAATGCACCAATCAATAGAAAATGTCAAACAGGGAACTTGGCTCAATACTTATGGTGATACTTCCTGTATTGAAGTTAGGCTCGGCTCCCAACAGGGTTCCTTCCACATTCTTGGCTTCTGGATGGGGGGAACAAATGGCTTCTTCTCCTTCACACGCTTATTCATAAAAAAGTTCGAATAGAAGTCCCTCGCTGAACAAAAAGATTCTTCTGAATAGGTGTCTCCAAGATCATGAGTTTCTTTAAAATCTCGGATTGGCTCATCACTGTGAGCAGATTGATTTGCTTTCGCCTTCTGTGAGTGTCTCCGCATCAATTTCACTGCTGTAGTAGACCGAATAATAATGTACTTCTTTCCTGGAAACAACATATCATCAGCGGATAAAAGAGATCCATGGGGATGCTTGAAGATATCAGGCAGTGCTACACACATCCCAGGATACTTTTTAATCAATCTGGACTATCCTTACAGAAGTATCCTTCAGGTGTGAACTTGCGCCGAAGGATGCTTTTTCATCGTTCAGATCTTCCTTTCTCTTGGATTTGCAGTCCAGCACAGAACAAGATCCGAAACAGGAACACATCTCTTCAGGATTGCCGGCGAGCAGAATATCCTAATACAGTTGTAAGCATAATGGTCTGACGAGCTTTGACTTTGTTTGGATGAAGACAAAATGCTTATTAGTCCTGGTTTCCAGTAAACATTCTTTTCCTCATTTTTCCTGGCCGGCTTCTTTGGCATAATCTGAAATATAAGCATTAACAAATACAAAGCAATGTAGATAAGTATATCTGACAAAGAATTTTCTTTGATTCCACCCTCCCCCCCATAGCGTGAAAAACAAAGCCACCCCATGTCCCCATGATCAAAAGCATCTATCTTGTTTTAGAAATAACTTGTGAACTTAGCCATAGGCCAGCTTTGTACACACATTCTAGCACTAATGTCATACTCCCACAGCCCTGACAAAACCTGTCGTTCTAGCTTCTTCTTTCTTCCACTAATCCAGTTGTTATGGAGAATGTAACATCCTTTGTCCATACAGGCTTCTTTCAAGTTTCTTTCCTCCCACAGACCTTGGTATGCACCATTTGGAAAGAGGTCTCTGTTCAAGAAATATACGATTAAGTTTGTTTCAGGCTCCAAACATCTGTTATCACCTAAACGGTTGGAACCGCCTTCCCCACATAAAGCATCATAGAAGCTCGGCTGTTCTGAGAGATCAGAATTAACTGCATGCTTCACCACTTTCTCCAATGCAGCAATGGTCATACCATCTGAATGAGCGTAATAGAAGCCAGAGTTAAGGCGTCGAGGTAAATTTATTGGAGATCGGAAGAGCACAGTCTGAACTCCAGTCACCTGAGATCCA